>VYZT01052792.1:99113-111398 GCA_013400735.1 Pomatostomus ruficeps
CCGGTGCGGGAGGGGGGGTAGGAACGGAAGCACTTAGAGCCATTTTGTGCGAGGCCCCGAAGCCCGGCCTGGCTGCGCGGCCGGGATCCTCCTCCCCCTGCCTTGGGCTGCCGCCGCGCCCCCGGCCGCGGGAGCCCCGTTTGTCGCTTCCCTTGGTGGAGAGGAGCGAGGGCGGCGGGGCGGGCACTGCCTGGGCTGGGGGGCGGCCGCAGCAGCTGGGTCTGGTGTCAAACACCTGCGGCTGCGGCTGCGCCCGGCGGGGGCGGGCGGAACCCCCGCGGTTGCTGAGGCGAGTGTGAGGGCTGACCAGTTACGGTGCTACTTTTTAAACATCACAAGGCTCCTCAGTACAAGAAAGCTAGGAAGCTACTGTTGTGGGGGCGAGGGGGCTTCAGGAGAGGGCCACAAGGTGATTTGGGGTCGGGAACATTTCTGTTGTGAGGAGAGACTGCGGGAGCTGGGCCTGTTTATTCTATAAAAGAGAACGCTGAGAGGCCATCTCATCAATACATACCAATGTGTTAAAGGTGGGGATCAAGTGAATGGTGTCAGACTTTTTTCTGTGGTACCCAGTGACAGGATGAGGGGCAATGGCCATAAATTAAAACACAAGAAGTTTCACCTCAACATCAGGAAGAACTTCTTTGCGTTGAGGGTGGCAGAGCACTGGAAGAGGCTGCCCAGGGAGGTCATGGAATTTCCCTCTCTGGAGATATTCAGAACCCACCTGGACAAGTCCCCGTGTCACCTGCTCTTGGTGACCGGGCCTTGACAGGTGGGGGGTGTTGGACTCTGTAATCTCTAGAGGTCCTTTCCAATCCCAACGATTCTGTGATTCTGTAAATTATATGCGTATGTATATGCACACACATATACATGCTTTGGGAGCCCATGCTGGGGTTTTCCCCATGGAACTAGTTTTTTTGTATCATTAAAATAACTCTTAATCCGGGTATAATGAGTAAAGCCTCATACCTGGTATTATTTAATTATTTCTGTTCATGGAGGTTTTAAAAAATTTTTAAATTCTGTGTTTTATAAACAGGAACCTGTAGGAAAAGGTGTGCAGGCTTCTACCGAAGTTACTAAAATTAAAATACGCTTTCCCCATTTCACATATCTTTTAATTGAAACTGCCATAAAAGCCTAAAGAATTGAGATTTCCTGAAAATTCTTTTAGTGCCTGTGACAATGTTATGCTAAGTATGGAGTATGGTTTTATGTTGCTTGTTGCCAGGAGCAGATATGCAGAAGGAGTGGTGTGTGGCAGCCACTGTTTCTGCAAAATCATGAAAGTGCTTAGTTAGGATAGTACAGTTAAGCTGTTCATAATATAAATCACAAAATATAATCCTGTTAATTCCAGTCAGTTATGCAGGAATGTTGTTTACATTGATTCTTTTTATTGTAGAAAGTAACACTTCATCATGTTCTTGCAAGATATTTCTGATATGGGTAGGAGAGAGATGATCTCTTTTAGAGGAGAACGGAGCGCTAAGAAGCATCTCTGGATGCACAGTGCTTGAGAAGTTACTGTATTAAGCTCGAAGAAAGAACGTTTCACTTGCAGTGTTGGTGCCTGTAGCGTAGGGATTCACCTACTCAGTAACAGAAAACTAAGGCAGATCATGGTGAGGTTGCTGTGGCCAGCCTGGCACTGCTAATGTTTCTGACTAACATGGAGCACAGCGATAGTAGTATACAGCAGTAATAAATGTTTAAGCTCCTGGCAAGTTACTCCAGGTTCCCAGAAAGCTGTTGCAGGGCAGTAGTGAGGTGAAATTCATACGTGTGGAAAGAGCACTAACTGTTTACCTGTAGGTATTCCCGACATAACTTTTCCAGAATAACCTACGGAATATTTTTAGCTAGTATGTTTTTAGTTTTTAGCATGTGGTTCTATCATGGCAAGTAATGATAGGTGGCAGTAAGACAGTAACTTCTGTAATGCGGTGGTCATAACTTCAGTCTTCACTATCGTGCACTTGTCTGAAAGCAAGAGGTGGTTTTGTAAATGGTGCTGTGCTGGGTTGTGGAGGTTAGAGTAGTGTAGTCTGGTGCTGGAATTCTGTCTGAGGTCTGGAGGTGCAAGGTTGACTACCTTTGGATGGAGCATCAACCTTTGATTTCTTGTAGTCATGATTGTGAGCGCAATCATATGTTTATAGTTGCTGTATGCTGCAGCAGGGGTTACAAGCCAGGTCTTTAGGGAAATTCACTTTTTTTGGTATTTGTGTGCTTCTGGTGCTTTTTTGGGGAATGTGCATGTAATGACTTGACATAACGTGTGCACCATTTAATCAGTGTTAGCTGTAGTTATGTGGGACATCTGAAAAGCATGTTTCTCTCTGTCAGAAACTTAACACTAGCTGAGATCTTCAAGACTACTTCCAAATGCCAAAGGAGTTAAAAATTCTAAAATCTAGGAAAATTACAGTGGGAGAGGTAGGCAATTTAAATACAGGGGTCACAAGCATTTCCTCTCCAATCTCAGGTCACTCTGAATGAATGAGTTGGGCATTGGCAATTTGTATCAGTAGCCTCTTTTTCTTGTATTTTATATTTAAGGTATGTTTTTGGTAAAACAGTCTCAAATAAGGAGCTGAATGCAGAAGTTCAAGCAAAATGCTTGAGTAACTTCTTGTGAGTGGAAGGGAAGGGGGTGGGAGTGGAGGGGATCTCTCAGTTTCAGGAAGCACTTACGTGCTTGTGTGTTACTAAGCCTAGCAACAGGAAGCTGCCATTCATTAGTGAGATGCTTCTACTGAATGTTTTCTTTCTGTGGCTTCTAATGTCAGTATTTATTATAGGAAGGGAGTGTGAGTGTTGGTTGTTCTGTTTGTTGTTAATCAGGACCTTTGGTAGGGTGCTGTGTAGTTGTCAATGGTGCCAGTTAGTGTCGACTGAAAAGGCTCTACTTCTTTGGAATGTATTTGCTTGTCTTACTGACCAGCAGTTCTGGGATTTGGAAAAGTTAAATTAGTTCTTTGAGTGTCATTGTGAAAATACTAAGGTAATCTGTAAATATCATGGAGAAAATAAAATATTACTTAAGAACATTGTTTCTTTGAAGCCAAGTGTTCACAGCCAAGGAATTGACACATCCTTTCTCTCCTACATGTGCATTGTAGCAGCTTTGCAAGCTTGTCAACTCTTAATATCATTTGGAGCTTTTCCACTGAAAAGCATATTGCAAAGATGCATGCCTCTAGCAAACCTTGCATTTTTTGTTACTTGAATGCCTGTAATGAATCGCTGTTTTTTACATAGCCATAGTTGTAGAAAATACTGCATATCACTCTTTTGAGATAAGGAAGCATGTCCTGTAATTCAGGGCAGTGTGAATATTTAATCTAACCAAATTGCAGTCCTATTGTGCACGAGAGGAATTCAGTTTGATGGTCTGTCTAAGCCATTTGCTTTGCATCTTACTTTTCCTGAAAATATTCACATGGGTTTTAAAATAACAATACTTCCTGTTTATTAGACCCTTAAGAGAATAAGTACTTGCAAGAACATTTTGTAATGTTCACAAATGATTCTCTTTTATTCCAAAGAGGAGAAGGAGTAGTATAAATTGCTTTCCTCAGACCCTGATTATTGTTTACTTTGTAAAATACAGTGTTATGTAGATGTAGACACATACTAAATGTCAGTTTGATACAAAGGTGGGTGGTTTTGATTAGTTAAATAGGAAGCATTGATTACTGATTGGCTTTTTAGACATAAATAGAAAGTTTTAGTTAACTTTTAGAGAAAATACATCTGACTATATCTAGATTATAGGAGCAAACTTGTCATAGTGTTATTTTGTACTCTGGTGCTGCATTGTGTGAAATCAATATTTCAGTGTTGTAATAGTGCAAATTAAATTAAAGTTAGAAGTAAAAATTTTTGACTTGTTCAGTGTTCCATGTACACTAGAAATGACACTAAGTAAAATTCCTTTTTTTTCCTCTCCCTCCAGAGTTCACAATGACAAATGAAGAACCTCTCCCAAAGAAGGTATGTGTAAAAGTACTTGTGACTTCACCCTTCCAGGTAATCATGACAGCTTGATAAGTTATGCTTTTCTTTTTGCTTCATAGGTTCGCCTTAGTGAAGCAGATTTTAAGGTTTTACCTAGAGATGAGCTTATCCTAAGGTAACGTAAAAAGTGTCTTTTCCATCTCAGCCTTTTAGTGGAAGATGTGTGAATTTACTCTTTCATTGTCTTTTAGCATCCTTGTTCTGAAAAACTTTACCTGTTTCATGATACATCTCTTTTGTAAAGTTCTCCTCTTGCCTCAAATATTTTTATTTGTAGTTTGGGAAGGACCACTTTTTCCCAAGAGACAAAATCCTTAATGGTGTTTTGTAAAACAGGAGTAGAAGTGGTTTTTTTCTTCACTCATAACTGTAAAAGATATGATTGCTTACATTTCTTGCTAGATAGCAAGTTATTTTAAACATCAGAAAAATGTCAACTCTTTATCTCTCCAGTACGTTTACGTTTTCTCAGCCCATGCAGTTGTCTTCTCAGTGTGTTCAGATATTAACAGAAAAATGTTAAAATGAAATTTTAATTGCCTAGAACTTTTTAAAGGAAGAGCCTGGCCATCTTTTTAACCCTTTAGAAAGCTTAAGTGTCACTACGGAAACAAGTATAGGGAATCCTGTTGCACAGACCACCGGCTTAAAGAAAGCATCCCAACTCCCTTGTCTCTGTATGCCTGAATTTCCTGATTCTTAAACCAGGAGCTATCCAAACTAGCCATCTGTGGGGCATCTGTTTATCTGCTAGATTAGTCTATGCATTTTGGTAAACATTAGCTCCTGGCTTTTTGTACACTAAGTTTACTAGCATTATTAGGGTTTATCTGGTAAATTTTGCTGTTTCATAGAACAAAGACTAAATTGTGTAGAAACATGGGGTACATATACAACACTTCATGTACATGGTGATCAGCTACTTTCCCTTCTGGGTAAACAATCCTGCCAGCAACTTTTGAGGTGGCAGTTTTTTCCAGGAAGTAATGACAGTCTGGTTCCATATGATTAAAACTGGTTTCTATCTTCCTTGAGTATCCAGTCTTTTGGGTAGTAAAGAAAAATGTATTTAAACAGTAAGAAAAAATCCTTCTTTGATAAGTGGTTTTGGCCTTGTGATCCTTTTTATAGAAATCTCTATACTCAAGATTATCTCTGGCAGTAGTAAACTCCTAAGTTTTCAAAGCTATGACCTTACTTCCTGCGATAAAATTCATGTGAAAGTACCAAAGCATAGATTCTGTGCCACTTGCTTTCTGACTCATGTGTGAGAACAAAAAAAAAAAGCTGCCAGTTGCAATCAGTTTCTGTAACTTGCAATGATTAGTTGCTACCATAGAAGAGATGAATTTCCAGCATATATTCAAGAGAGAATGTGATGGAATACACCCAAGGAGTTAAAGTATGTCAGCAGCTCACCTGTGTTGATGAAGAGGCAGAAGGGAATTTGCTAATGACAGCTATGTTGCTATTGAATCATCTTCTTAGTGTGTAAAAAAACTAACATGCTCTCAAAAAGGGCACTTGATGGATTTAAGGAGAATAACTCTTCAATATACCCAGAAATGGAAATTTAGATTCCATTTTGGTCATGTCCATTTTATTAGTTTGCATTGATCAGTCTTTCAAACACTGGGGCTCTTTTTCGTATGGGGGGGCAAATTACGGATTTCTAGTAATTTGACCTCTAATCGTGATTTCACATAAAACTAGCAATTATTACGCTAACTGCTGGCTTCGTTTGTAGGTTGGAATAAAATATTATTACATACCTATTTTAATTAATGAAATTTCTACTACTTTGAGACATAGGAAAGCACACGTTGATCCCTAGATTGTCTTAAAATTTGGATTGTATTTGTGTGGTCCGTGCTTCGGTGAGGCAAATGCTTTTTAAGATGGACGGACATGTGTCATCACCTTTTGGTCTTTAACATAATAAGTCACCATTGCTGTACAATTGCAGTGGTGAAATACATATGTAGAAAAGATTCTTTTTTTTTTTTTTTTTTTTTTGGTCAGTTTCTGTGCCATGAGTCCCAATTTTACTGCTCATTTCCATGAAGTACATAATTCAGGTTTGCTCATTTTAACTTTTGTTGACCAAACATGAGCAGGACCAACACAAAGCCTTTAGATCTGACCTTGAATTTCTGCTTGTCTCCCGACTTGTTGCTGTGGACTCATCTCACTCTTTCCTCTCTTTAATGCAGTAGTTACTTAGCTTGACTGTAGGAGCTTCTGAGAGAAAGAAGAGCTAGGGACATGGTAAAAAAATACTCTGTCGATCATAGCTAAGATTCTAATCAGTATTGCCCTGATCATTTAGCTGAATGATTAGCTAGTAAAACACTGAAGCACTCTGATACACGCAAGCATTTCTGAGGAAATACAGTGGTTTTACTGAACTTGAGTCAACAGGGACTTAGAGCCAGTCATTTTTGGAATGGCCTGGGTGCAGTGTGTGTCTTAACCCCTAACTGCTTATCATTTACTGTGAACCCCAAAACTCAGCATAAAAAAATGAGTGCTTCAAGAAAAAGTATTTAGGACTTCATAGCTTCAAATTACCTCTATAAAGTCTGCTTAATATTTTTAGAGAATGAGGGGAATTAAGTAATTGACATAATGCTGCTGAACACTGGACCTTCCAGTTCTTGTGAGACTGTAAGCGATCCCTTGAATGTAGCACAGATTCAGGAGCATCCTCCCAGTTCTGCTGTCTCTGTTCATGAGTGCTTTCCCAAGTAGCACTTCAGTGAAGCTCTTCAGGTTACTAATTTTGAACTATCAGATTACAGACATAAACTACCATATTGAGTGGAAACCAAATTAATGGGAGAAAAAAATCTTGCTTTTAGCCGTTGTTATTCTTTCCGCACTCAGGCTCACTGATGAGCTGCCTTAGTCTGCTACAGGTGTACTGGAAGGCATAATGTGGGGCAAGGAGGTCAAGGATCTGGCTGTGTTCCCTCCCAAGATATTGCCCATTCCCAGCCTACTGGTGAGAGGGGTTGTTGGAGAACGTGCCTTGAGGGTGCGTGAGCGCTTCTAGCAGTGGCTGAAACACTGGCGTGTTACCAACACCCTTCTAGCTGCCAGTGCAAAGCACAGCACCGTGAGGGCTGCTGTGGGGAAAACTAACTCCATCTCAGGCAGACCCAGTACAAGCTGCTTGAACTACAAGAGAAGGAGAGTCTTCACCAAGTTTTTGACAAAATGCCTCATCTGAATAGTTATGTTTTGTAGAAGAGTTGGTAGGCATATGACTTAAAATCCATGACATGGCCTACTGTCATCTAGGTGTTCTTTTCCAAGGGTTTGGTTCTTTCCTAAATACTGGCAGTTGTTGAGATGTGACTTAGAGGTATTATCTACAACATTCTTGGCAACTGTAGGCTACATGATTTGTTTGTGGGTGGTTAGTTGGGGGTTCTTTTTTTTTCAGGTAGCGGTCTGTCACGTGTAGACGTGTTTCATGTCCTTGTTTCACTTGCTCTGTATATTGTTCCTGTTATGGGAGTGTGGGGGTGTCACGATTTTGATAGAATTACTGGGTTTGGGCTGTGAGGTGTAACTTAAAAGTCAAGTAGTCCTGTATGTTTGAAGACCAACTGTTTTATTGCATGTAATTTTTTTAATGCAAAATTAAGTTATTTCTTTTTAGGTTTGCTGTTTAGTAGACCATTTCAGTTTTACTTCTGGGAGATTGAAATCTCCTGAACTAACATAGAATTTTTAATGGTCAAATGGTGAAACTTCTTAGACCAGAGAGATTAGTTTAAGGGTTAAGTAGGAACACTGCTGTCTTTTACAGAGCCTGAGAGTTCATTCATGCTGTTTCCATGTTCAGCTGAAGAGATGTAGAATTTTGTTGCTGCTTGAAGGAAGAGATCTCGTGCTTCCATTTCCCGGTGGTGTGATCTTACTTGCTGATATCTGATGCTTTCTAGACCCTTTAATGAGCTGTTTGAATTCACTAAATGGTCTGAATTACCCAGAGGTAGATTTTATAGTTTCAATTGAGGTAGTGGTGTGGGTTAGAGAGTTAAAATAGAGCTGTTATGATGAGCCTGGCATAAAATATGTGTCAGGGACAGATGGTAATTGGAGGAGAGAACAGATGCTTTCTTCGGTAGTGGTAAGGTATTAGATGAATTTGCCTTATAATGTGCAGTTGTACCATCAGGAGAAACACACGTAGTTAGGTGCGGAGTACTACTTAAAAATCCCAAAACACCCAGCTGTGAACTTTTTTCATGAAGCATTTCATAGTAAACTTTATGCCAGACATCACTTATTACTGATTTGATGGTTTGTATGAAATGCAGTGCTGTTTTTAAGTGATGTTTCTTGATGGCGGATGAATTGCCTAAATGACATGTTTTCAAAGAGTTATGAAACAGTTTGGCTTATGGATGATGAATATAATCAGAAAATGGTCTTAACCTGAATGAGCTGATACAACTGCTTAACCTAGACTGCCATTTCTAGTGTTACAACACACTTTTGTTTGTCTTCTTCACTTGGGAATATACTTAATGTTGTATTTGTATCACACTTTGGTCTGCTATGAGAATAAGATGTATATAGGGTATTTTACAAAGATAACAAAGTAATTAGTGTTTGATCCCAATGTTTGTCTAAAATATTAATTTTTAAAATGTCAGTTTTAAGTATTGTAATGCACAGCTCCTGTTTTATTCTTCTGAAATGGAAAGTGGATTTAACTATTTCCACCATTAAAAGCCCATTTTTTAAAACTGGTATTGTCTTTTGTGCAATTGTGTAATTCCCTCTTGACATTTTCTGGTTATGGTATCAATGTGTACTCTGAAAGCTTAGGAATCAGATGCCTTGATTTAATAAACTGAGCTTCAGAAAATTCTTTTTTTTTTCTCTTTGTATCTGCAACAGGTGGAAACAGTATGAAGCATATGTGCAAGCTCTGGAGGGCAAGTACACAGACCTTAACTGTAAGTTAGCCAGGTTTCAAAATGGTGCAAATTCTCTGAATGTATAAAGCAAAGTGGTCAAGTAATACCTGTGCATTCCAAAAGTGCTAGAAATAAGAGATAATAATCTGTCAGTTACTTGTCAGGAAAAGAGCCCTTGTTTTTTCTACTGTAAGTTTTCAGCCTCTCCTAGCTTTCTTACCAATTTCTTTTCTAGTTGCAAATTTATCACACTATCTAAAAAGTCAGTTTTTGCATCTATAGGACACAGACTGCTGGGCAGGGAAAAGCTTCAAAGCATAACCCCATAAATAGGTGTATTTTCAGAACTTTACCATTAGAAAAGGAAACCTTATCTATTGAAATACTCCAGAAATATCTGTGCCTTTAGTAGTCTTACAAGATTTAAGATTGGGAGGGGGGATAGTGTTTAGAGGTAAATGTCTAAAATGAGTCCCCAAGTAATATTTGATCTAATTAGGCAAATTTGATTGTCATTCTTACATGGTCATTAAAACTTGGTCTTTTGGTGGATAATATGGGAAAAACATCCTACTCTGGAATGAGAAAATACAAATATATTCTGGGAGTGACTGAATAGCCAATCCTAAGTCACTTTTAAAAGTTATGTTGGCAGCTAGAGATGGTATGTTTCCTGTTTTCCACTCACCTTTTCAGTCTAAATACTTAAAGGTGTAGTACCACTGACTTTGAATAGTATTTTTCTGTCAGTCCAAATGGATGTCCTCTCTTTTGCTGTTGTTAAATCATCCTTCTACTCCTGTCTCAAAATGTTTTGAGTTTTGGAGAGACTAAAATGTAGCAAATGGAAGCAGATGATTCCATTCACATCTCAGACTGTCTCCGACTGTCTAAACATAGATAAATAAGGTGTTTCAGCATTCCTGGTTTCTTGATTTTGGAAGCAATACAGACCATAGTAATCAGTGTTAATGAATTATCTATGAAGAATTATTTAGAAATCATTGTCCTGAAGCAATTTGTGATGTTCAGGTTATATTTACAGCTGATTATTCTCAAGGAATTAGAAAAGAATGAAAATCTAAATTATTCAAGTTTTTCATTGTTTTATGCATGACAAGTAGTAGAGTGAATGTATACAGTCAGTATTGGGTTGCTTGCATGTGTTTTTGTTTGAGTAATTTGGAAACGTGCTGCCTTCTCTCCTGTGTCATATATAGATTTTCATAAATGTTCATGGATCAGAATTCTAGTTGTGACAGAATGTTCTTGAATGTCTTACTGCTTGCTCATGGAGTGTTGAGACCAGTTTGAGGCTTGCCCATGAACAGCACCATTTTACAGACTCTGGTCTTTGCCAGAGTACAGACTTTCCTCCTCCCCTGCCCTGGCCTCAGCTTTTCTTATACATACCTGGGCAGTTCCAACTTCCCAAGTTTCAGACTGCAGATTGTAATAATAGTTGGTTAAGTAAACAGTTTAAAAGTTATTTCCTGTATAAACTTTTCCAAAATTTTGGTAAGTCTTAAAGAAGGACCAAGAATATGGATTTAAAGCCACCTGTTGTCAAGCTTTTCTAATACTTAATGATACTTTGATTTTGTTTATGCTAGTCATAAACATGACTGCAAAAAGCATAACGGTTTATGATTTCCGTTTATGAATTTGGTTTTTAGATTCTTTTAGCTGTCTTTTTAAAACTTTCGATGAGAGTACTATAAAACATGCTTTTCTGTTGCTTGTATTAGCTAATGATGTGACGGGGTTGAGAGAATCTGAAGAGAAGCTGAAACAGCAACAGCAAGAGTCTGCCCGAAGAGAAAATATTCTGGTGATGAGGCTGGCAACTAAGGAACAGGAGATGCAAGAGTGTACTGTAAGTATTTAGAAAGGATAAGTGTGTTCAGACTGTTCCAGGAATACCAGCTTTTGAGCCAGTGGTTTTTATATATATACAACATCACATTTTCTGTGACTAAAGAAATGGCAGGGTCCTTTAGCTTTCATTGAATTAGGAAAGATAATTTCTTAAAGTTTGGGGTTTTTCTAATATTAGTTATTTCTGTTGATTTTCAGCAGCAGTTGTGATAGGAAGGGCTTTTACTTCAAACCAAGCTAATTCTTGCATGTGCCATGCTTACTCTCTTCTAGCATTTATCTACTGTGCATATGTACAGAAAATGTTACTTCTGAGTATCATTAGAGTCAGGAGCAAAATTAAAATGCAAGGATATGATTGTGTTTATTTAGTTTCATTTAGGAGGTTTTAGGCTGATATTTACATTGCCTTTGGATAACAAGGTGTTTGTAAGCCTTGTGTCTGTTCATCTGGACAGGTGAAGTTGCTACTGACTTGTTCAAAGTTCTTCTGAAGTTCAGCAGATCTGCTTAATTTCTTATGTTCTAAATACATTTTTTGTTGATCTTTGTTTCTCTCTGCTTTATTTCTGGCCATTTTTGTGACTTTTCATCTGTGTTTTGTTTTGGTTTCTTGAAACTCTCATTTTGGATTACCTTCTTAACATAATTTTCATTGTGCTTGAATCTGGCAGCTTCTGAGTGGATTGTAAAAAGCTTATTGCTAGGTTTGGTAATAAGCTCTTCAGAGCTTCTCTTATGAAAACTACAAGCTCTGTGTAAAACTAACAGCTAGTATTGTAGCTTTCCTTTGCTTTTTTAAGTCTTCCTTTCTTTCTTGCCTGGAGGTTTTCAGAGCTGTCAGGTACAGTAGTGTGACTGAACTCAGTACACAATATTTTCACTGCTCTTAAGACCGTAAGACCACTTTAGTTTACAGTAAGTAGTGTTATAAAAAAAAGATGGGATTAAGCTTATTTTGCAGTGGCAAAAATGAAGCCCAGAATCACTGAGGTTGGAAGAGACTTGCAGTTTGTCTAGTCCAGCCTGCCTGTTCACAGCAGGATCAGTTGGACCAGGTTACTCAGGACTGTGCAGTATTGGCTTTTAAGCGTCTCCTAAAATGGACACTCCAGAACTCTTTGGTGACCTGTGCCAGTGCCGAACCACTGACACAGCAGAATGTGTTTTCTTATGTTTAAGTGGAATTTCCTGTGTTCCAGTTTGTGCCCTTCACCTTCTGTGCTTTCAGTGGGCAGCACTGGCTTTGCCTTCTCTACTCCCCATCAGCTGTTTATGCCCACTGGTAACATCCCCCGAGCCTTCTCTTCTCCAGGTTGAGCAGCCCTAATACTCTCAGCCTCTGCTTGCGTGTCCCATGGTCCAACCCCTTAATCATCCTCACGGCCCTTCACTGGCCTCAGCCTGATATGTCTGCGTCTCTCCTGTACTGGGGAGTCCA
>VYZT01052793.1:1561-11966 GCA_013400735.1 Pomatostomus ruficeps
CAGTTAAATCCACCACAGAACTTCTCCAGCCCAGCCCAACCTCCTTGGTAAAGCCACCAGAGAACTTCTCCAGACCAACCTCCGCAGTTAAATCCACCACAGAACTTCTCCAGCCCAGCCCAACCTCCTTGGTAAAGCCACCAGAGAACTTCTCCAGCCCAATCTCCTTGGTTAAAGCCACCAGAGAACTTCTCCAGACCAACCTCCGCAGTTAAATCCACCACAGCACTTCTCCAGCCCAGCCCAACCTCCTTGGTAAAGCCACCAGAGAACTTCTCCAGCCCAATCTCCTTGGTTAAAGCCACCAGAGAACTTCTCTGCAACAGCCCAACCTCCTCAGTTAAAGCCACTGGAGAACTTCTTCAGATCAGTCCAATGTCCTTGGTTAAAGCCACCAGAGAACTTCTCCAGCCCAGTCTCATCAGTTAAATCCACCAGAGAACTTTTCCAAATCGGTCCGACCTCCTCAGTTAAATCCACCACAGAACTCCTCCAGCGCAGCCTCCTCAGCATGTCCCATCTGCGACATGATCTTCCCACAGTGCTCAGCCTCCCGACTGCCTCCTTCCAAGGGAATCTTGTCTGGAAGTGCCCATGGCTGAAGGAAGGGTTGGGCCTTGCTGGGAGCAGCCCTGGGGGAGCTCAAACCCAGGAGAGCTTGGGGTGCTCAAAGCTCTCATCAGGCCCTAACGGGGGCAAGACAACATCCCACAGATATCCGAGAAACCCGGAATGTCTGGGTGGGCAGGGACCTTAGAGCCAACCTCGTTCCATGGACACGGACACCTCCCACCATCCCAGGCTGCCCCCAGTGTCCAACCTTGGACATTCCCAGCCACAACCTGACCCTCTCCAGGGTATTAATCCCACAAAAACAGGGAAATCCTGCAGCACAGGAGCAGGATTTGGCACCAGCCCTCAGGGTGACACCACGGGGACCACCCTGACGCCTGCGTGCCAACCCCAGGAGGGCGGCTGGGATGGCGGCGCTGCCCTGAGAACAGCTCCGGCGGGAGATTATCTTCTCAAGCGCTCACAAAAGGCTCCTTGCACGCTCTCCTGACGCCGAGGAGTGGCTCCGGAGCTCTCACCGACCTTCCCGAGCCGTGTTTGAACTGGGATTAAGCGCGGAGCTCGCACCGCGTTCCCAGCTCGGCGGCGCCGGTTTCGTTACCGGGATGCCTGAACTGGGAAGATTTTTTTTTTCCCAGCTCCGCGAAGTTGGTTTGGATCTTCAGGCCGCATCCATCTTCAGCGGGAGGGACAAAAAAAAGCATTTTTTATTTAAAAAAGGAGCCGAGCCGTGTGCTGCAGGCTCCATCTCCCGCTCCCAGACTCCATCACTCACCTCCCGGCAAACACCTGCCCCGGAATGAAGATGAAGCACGGCCGCCATAAAGTTTAGCAGAGCTCTGGGGTTTTTTCCTTCGCTTTTCGTCGTTTGTTTGTGCTTTCCTGACACGCTGCGTTATTTACAGCCCCGCTCGCGCCGATCCCTCATCCCCGCAAGCCGCGGGAAGCACGGCGCGGCCCGGCTGCCATTTTTCTTCATTACTTCCAGCAGACGCCGAGTTTTTGCTGCGGCCGAGGAGTTCTGACAGAATCGTGGAATATCCTGAGCTGGGAGGGACCCACGGGATCATGGATGCAACTCCTGGCCCTGCACAGACACCTCAGTCCCAGCCTGGGCATCCCTGGAGCGGTGTCTGAACGCTCCTGGAGTTCTGGCAGGGTTGGGAATGTGCCCATTCCCAGTGCCCAGCACCCTGTGGATCAGGAATCTTTTCCTGAAATCCAACCTGATCCTCCCCTGCTCAGCTCCAGCTGTTCCCTGTTCCTGTCCTTGTCACACAAATCCGAGCTGCCCTCAGGAGGAGCAAATCCTGAGGAGTCTCTGCTGAGCCGCCTCTGCTCCAGCTGAACATTCCAAGAGCCCTCAGCCTCTCCAGGTGTCCCTGAGCAAAATCCCACATGGAAGCAGAGGATGGGAAGGCCAAGCTCTGCAGCCAGAGCTGAGGACAGGGGACAGAGCCCCTGATCCCTCCTGGAGGAGCACGGGAAAATCCCCGGTGTAGCTCACGCTCCACGTCAGCGGGAATTTGCACAGAGGATTTTAATACCTGGAGAAACCTTGGAATTATCATCCCCAAGTGAATCATGGAATGGTTGGAGGGACCTTAAGTCCTATCCAGTGCCACCCCATCCATGGCAGGGACACCTCCCACTGTCCCTGGCTGCTCCAGCCTGGCCTTGGGTATTCCCAGGGATCCAGGGGCAGCCACAGCTGCTCTGGCAATTCCAGCCCAGCCAGGAATTCCCAATTCCCAAGATCCCAGCCCAATCTCCCCTTTCCCACTGGGAAGCCATTCCCTGACTCCTGTCCCTGCAGCCCTTGTCCCCAGTCCCTCTCCAGCTCTCCCAGAGCCCCTTCAGGCCCTGCCAGGGGCTCCGAGGATTCCCTGGAATTTTTCCCTTCTCCAGAGGAACATTCCCAGCTCTCTCTGGATTTTTCCCTTCTCCAGGGGAACACCTGAAGTTCAGATCAGCTCAGGGAGGCACCTGAAGGGTGACCCACACCTGTCCCTGTCACCAATTCCTGGCCAGGCAAAGAGGGAACGAGAAGTGACTTCACGAGGGGGTGAAAAAAGCAAATAATTGAGATTAAATGCCACATAATTAAGCCCCAGGGGGAAGTGGCACCTCAGGATGTTCCCTGTGGGAATGTTCTCCCAGGATTTGCTGCAAAGGGGATCCAAACGAGCCCTGGAGCAGCTTCTGGCTCAGCTTTCCCTCCTCCGGCCTTTTCCACTCAGGATTAGGCCAGGCCTAAAAGAGTTTTGGGTGCCAGTGTCCATCACCCACACTCTGGACCTGAATCTTCTTTTATTTCCATTATTCTCGAGGTTCAAACACCTAAAAATCCTCCTGCTTTAAGAAAGACTCAGTTTTCCTCTCACAGTTTAAATCCACTATTATCCGAAGAAAAGAATAAGAATACGGAATTGTTTTTTTCTACTTTTTTGAGCCTGAATCCCTTTTTTCCCCCCAATATTTATGATCCAAGAACTCGGCGATGCCCCAGGAGTTTCAATCACGGTGTTAAATGTCTGCTCAGAGAACAGAAGGCACCACCAGGGATGAGCAGCAGCTCCAGCCGCGGGCACGGAGATTTAAAACCCTCCCAGAATTTATGGCTTTCGCTCCTTATAAATAAAACCCGAACTTTAATCCTTTCCTGCCTCGCCCCCGTGCCCCGCGAGTGGCGGCAGCTCCTTATAAAGCCAGCCGCGGCTCGCCAACATCAATCCCAGGCTATTTCCCCGGGAATACGGCGGGAAATCTGCTGGATAAGCAGCTGCTGCTGACAGGAGACAAATGAGCGCCCGGCCGCTGATATATCAGCGCTAATAGGCTGCCGCCACTGCAGCCGGAGGTTGTTTGTATTCCCGCCTGGAATGGCTCGGGAATCGAGCGCATCTTCCCGCCACAGGTGCCCGCCTCGGCTCTTCGGAGCTGATTTACGGTGGAGTTTCGCTTCACGGTGTTGAAAGTTTTTTTTCTGGTTTGTTTTTGAGTTTTTCGGTGGCGCTGGAAGAGCCGGACTCACCCGCTCGGCCTGGGGACGGACGTGTTTTCCACAGCTCCAGACCCTCCCGAAATCGTTCCCCGCCCCACCCTCGGCGGCGGTGCCGGGACTTGCGCCTTGGCACGGAGCGCGAGGCTCCGAGATGTCATCGCAGACATCTCTGATCCCGCAGAGGAGCCGCCGCGCTCAGCCGGGACGGCTCCGGCCCCGCGCTAATTCCCTGATGATTCTCGGGAG
Organism: Pomatostomus ruficeps; assembly: GCA_013400735.1. Lineage (NCBI taxonomy): Eukaryota > Metazoa > Chordata > Aves > Passeriformes > Timaliidae > Pomatostomus > Pomatostomus ruficeps. The sequence goes on from VYZT01052793.1 coordinate 5,385, forward strand.
CGTGGCAGAACCGGCGGCACTCCCAAAGGCTGTCCCGGTGCCAGCGCCCCGCGCGATCACCGCTGAAATCCCTGATCCCATCCCTGGCGTGGCTCCAGCCCGGCTCCGGCCCTGTCGGGATTTGGGAACAACCCGCCCGGACACCCCGGTGCCTCCCGCCCGGGAACAACCTGTCCAAAGGGTGGGATGAGATCTGGACAGGGAGCACGGAGCGGGAATGCAACCAGGACCAAAACCAACCCCTCAAAGGCGCCACCTGCTCGTTCTCCAACCCTGCAGGAATTCCAAGAGCTCCGAACCGCGTGAAGCGTTCCCAGAAACAGCTCTTTAAGGTCACTCGTTTGAGACCTTTGTAAATTCCAGCAAAACCCGGATTTGCACTGGGAAGTTCCCAGATCTCCATGGCCAAGATGCCCAAGCACCTCCTTGGTCCGGCCTCAGCCAAACAAAGCCGTTCCGAGGGTGTTATCCGAGCAAAATCCGTGGATTTGCTGTTTTGTGGCTCGATCCGCTCGTAACCAGAGTCCTGGCAATGAATCCCTCTGTCCATGGATCCTGAGGAAACCTCGGGGTTCCCAGGACACCTCTCAGGGTGACACTGCCTGTCCCTGTGCCACCCAGGCTCCCTCTGGACACACCAAGAGGTTCCAGAACATTCCCTGTGGCTCGAGGTGACACCGCCCATCCCATCCCACCCAGGCTCCCTCTGGGCACACAGGAAGGATCCAGAACATTCCCAGGACACCTCTCAGGGTGACACTGCCTGTCCCATCCCACCCAGGCTCCCTCTGGACACACAGGAAGGATCCAGAACATTCCCAGGACACCTCTCAAGGTGACACTGCCCTCCCTGTGCCACCCAGGCTCCCTCTGGGCACACCAAGAGGTTCCAGAACATTCCCTGTGGCTCAGGGTGACACTGCCCTTCCTCTGCCACCCAGACTCCCTCTGGACACATAGGAAGATTCCAGAACTTTCCCTGTGGCTCAGGGTGACACTGCCTGTCCCATCCCACCCAGGCTCCCTCTGGACACACAGAGAGGTTCCAGAACATTCCCTGTGGCTCAAGGTGACACCGCCTGTCCCTGTGCCACCCAGGCTCCCTCTGGACACACAGGAAGGTTCCAGAACATTCCCAGGACACCTCTCAAGGTGACACCGCCCTCCCTGTGCCACCCAGGCTCTCTCTGGGCACACAGGAAGGATCCAGAACATTCCCTGTGGCTGTTCCAAGCTGAGGAAGGGAGAAGCCAAACTCCAAAGCTCTCCCAGAGCACCACAGGATCCCTGAGGCTGGAAAATCCCTCCAGGATCACCAAATCCAAGCTGTGCCCCATTCCCACCTCATTCCCAGCCCGGAGCACCGAGTGCCACATCCAGGAATTCCTGGGACCCCTCCAGGGGACTCCAAACCTCCCTGGGCACTTCCATGGGCTGGATCCCACCAATTCCATCTCACGTGAGGAGATTACCCCTGAAATCCTCTTTTTTCCATCCCTATCCCATCCCTGGGTGAAGAGGGAAGGCTCTGGACTCAGCCCCGGTGGGGAAGGGCCGCACGGAGGCTCCGGAGCCGGCCCCGCTCTGCCGGGAGCGTTTGTTTAGGAAGGGCCAATCTGTTCCCAATTAGGGAGAGGAAACGCCGAGGGCCTGCCTCGTTAATTAAGGGAGCTCGCTATCAAAGGACTCATTAAGAGCTACCGAAACGGAATGGCCGCTCAAATAAATACCCATTAATCTTCCCGCGCACCCGGGAACGCGCTGCCGGCCGCCGCAGAATCGTGGAACGGGTTGGGATGGACCTGAAGGATCTCCCAGGTTCACCCCGGACAATTCCCGTTATCCAAGCCCTGGATTTGGACACTTCCAGGGATCCAGGGGCAGCCACGGCTTCCCTTCACCTGCCCCAGACCACCTGGGACCCCAAATCCAAATTTTGTGATCCCAAAATCCAAACCCAACTCCGGCTGCAGCACAGAGAACCCCCCCAGCGACTCCCCGAGGAATCATCGCGGCGCTTCCGCGGAAAACAGAGCCCGACAGGCTCCGAGCGCTCTCAGAGTTTCCAATTTTTTTTTTATTTTTTTTTTGTGCTACCAACAGAATTCCTTCCCCGTCCGCAACAAGCACCGGGATTGCTGGGATTAAGGATATTTAGATGTGCAAATCCCAGGGACTTCGGACAGTGGAACCGCCGGGCCAAAAAATGGGAATCCTTCGGTATTAAACGTACGATTTTCTGTAAACACCGCAAGTTGTCCCAGTACTTTCCACACCGGACTTCCTGACTTTCCCAATCCGTACGGCAGCGCCGGGATGTTTTGCAGGGGATGGGAACGTGATGGGGAAATAATGAGCAATTGTTTGGTAGCGCAAACCCCGGGATAATCCCGGTGGATCCTCCCTGTGTGGCCACGGACAGAGCTCCGGACCCCGCGGACCTCCCAGGGCTCATCTGCTCCAGAGGCCTCTGGATCCCTCAGCTGCTCCAAACCCCCCCCAAATTTGGGGCAAATCCAGTAAATCAGTTCACTCCTGGAAATTTTTCCTGCCTTGCCCTGATTTGCCTTTTTTTTTTAAAAAAAACCCAACAGTTCTGCGCTCTCTGAAGACGGCAAAAAAACCCCAAACCTTCACCCAAAAACACGAACGCGTCCCAAAGCGTCAAAGAAACGAACGACGGGTGCTTGTAAATTTTAAAAATAATTTTTAAGAGGTTTACTTAAAAAATAAACCTCCCGTTAATTGCCCAGAAATCCATTTTCAACTGGACAAAGTGGGGGTTTTGTGGAGGATTTCGGTCAAAATTTTTTTCTCCCGGTTTGTTTTGGGTGTTTTCAGCTTTGTTTTAGTTAAAGAAAACCGCACGAAACCAAACAAAATTCCTGCAAAAATAAAAAAAAAAAAAAAAAGAACCGTAAAACCCCAAGCCCAGCTGATGTCACTCCAAGCTTGGTGGCCTCGAGATGTCCCCTTCGGGCTGGAGCTCTGTGGCCACCTTGGCCCCACCAACCTCTGCAGCTCCATGCCAATTAAACCCAGCAGGTATAAAAAAACCTCGTAATTAATTAATTAATTAATTAATTCTATTTACCCAGCCACCTTGGCCCCACCAACCTCTGCAGCTCCATGCCAATTAAACACCACAGGTAGCAAGAAAACCCGTAATTAATGAATTCTATTTACCCAGCTTTGCAGCAGACTCGTTAAGAAGAAGAAATCCCTTTTTTGTCCCTAATTTTTTTTTTTACGGAGTAGAGCGGTTCCCGGTTTCCCGCTCGGCGCTGAGGTGACGCGCGTGGGGACATGAGGGGCGGCTGATGGGGACCGTGAACGGGCCCTGAGGGACTTTGGCCGCTGCCGGACCCGGATTCGGTCCCAGGAGCGGAACACTGGAGCCACTGTGTGGATTTACGGAGCTGGAAAAAGGGGCCGGAGCCAAGCGAGGAGGTGGCGTTCCCGTGGGTTTGGGATTTGCCAAGGAAAAGAAGGAGGGAGGAAACGTCCCAGCCAAGGCTGGCGTGTGGGAGACGGCTCCTGGGCACACAGCTGGACTGCTGGAGGAAAGGGTATTCCAGAGCCTTGGATCCACGGGATGCTCCTCAGCCTTGGATCCATGGAATACGCCTCAGCTTTGGATCAGTGGGATGCTCCTCAGCCTTGGATCAATGGGATGCTTCTCAGCATTGGATCCATGGAATACGCCTCAGGTTTGGACCAATGGGATGCTCCTCAGCCTTGCACCGATGGGATATTCCTCAGCCTTCGGCCAACAGTATGCTCCTCAGCCTTGGGAGCCATGGGATGATCCTCAGTGCTGGACCAATGGGATGCTCCTCAGGCTTGGATTCATGGAATATTCCTCAGCCTTGGATCCATGGGATGCTCCTCAGCCTTGGATCCACAGCATGATCCTCAGCCTTGGACCAGTGGGATGTTCCTCAGCCTTGGATCCATGGGATGATCTTTAGCCTTGGATCCATGGGATGATCCTTAGCCTTGGGCCCATTGAATATTCACAGCCTTGGGAGCCACGGGATGATCCTCAGCCCTGGATCCATGGGATATTCCTCAGCCTTGGATCCATGAAAAACTCCTCAGCCTTGGACCAATGGGATGATCCTCAAACTTGGAGCCACGGGATGTTCCTCAGCCTTGGACCAATGGGATTCTCCTCAGCCCTGGATCCATGGGATATTTCTCAGCCTTGGATCCATGAAAAACTCCTCAGCCTTGGACCAATGGGATGATCCTCAAACTTGGAGCCATGGAATATTCCTCAGCCTTGGACCAACGGGATGTGCCTCAGCCTTGGATCCATGGGATGCTCCTCAGCCCTGGATCCATGGAATATTCAAAGCCTTGGGAGCCATGGGATTCTCCTCAGCCTTGGATTTACAGGATGCTCCAAGCCCTGGAGCTCCCGATGCCCAGGCTCAGGAAGGGAGCGGCCATGGCTGCACACGGATTTCTTTGGGAAGGCGTTTTGGATTCAGTGCACACTGGGACACCTGGAATGTCACTGTCACCTTCGCACAGCCCCAGCATCCACCCGCCAACTCCCAGCCGACGGCACAGGCATCCCTGCCCTGAATTCCCAGGAATGGGAAGGACTTCTCCTGCCCAGGACCAACCCCATGAACTGGAATTCCTGGTCTGGGAGTAGGATGGACGCCCTGGGAGGGACAGGAGCAAGGTCACCTATGGAAAAGCCCTTGGTGCCATCCGCAAACCACCAGATTTCAACAAATTTTCACGCCCGGAGCTTTTCCTGAGTAAAACTGGGATTTTGGTCTGGACCATCTCCATTCAGGAGACACCATCCCACCAGGAAACACCTTGGGATCACCATGGAAAACTGACGGAGAGCAGCACCAATTAACCCCATTCCCAAGTGGAATTTATCTCCTGTAAAAACCAACTCGGCTGGAAAACTCCGAAGAGCCGAAAGTGGAGCTGCTCCAACCAATCTGGAAGGTCCCATCAGGCCCTGCCTGACCTGGGATCGCTCCCGAATTCCCGTGGAAGCCGAGCCCTTTCCAGAGGTGCGGAGAAAACTCCATGGGGTGTCCTTTTCCAGAGGCAAACATTCCCCACCCAGATGGTATTTCAGGAAAATGGGATCCAGCAGGAGAAGCAACACATGGCAGAGCTGAGCTCCTGCAGGAGCTCAGGGACAACCAGACAAATAAAGAAATAAAAATTAAAATTAAAAAAAGGGGGAAGAAAAGCAAATCCAGCAATTATCCTCACCGCACCAAAAATAAACCAGCCAGATATGAATCCCTGACATTCCAACAAAAAAAAGAGGAAAAAAACCCTCGGCTGTGTCCAAGATGCCCAAGGTCAACAGCTGGAAGTGTTTTGGCTGGAGCTGGAGGCAGAGGGAAATCGCACCGGGGGTGACGGTCACAACCAGCTCCCGCGGACAGGCCTGAAAGGGGCTTTTATCCAAAATATTTAGTGCTGGTTTGTTCATTTTGGGGCTTTTTGGGGGTTTTTAATGATTTGTGGAGTAACCAGCTCCACGGAAAGGATTTTTCCTCGGAAGGAGCCAAGAGGTCTTGACACCACGAGAGGCCTGAGAAGCAAAACCACCCAACAGGAGATGTGGATTTGCATCCATCCAAAAATCCAAGGAAAAACGGAAGATTTCCTGATCTCCACATTCCCTGTTCAACAGGAATGAGGTGATTTCGGGAGTCAAGAGCACGGGAATTGTTGGGTGCAGAGCCTGGAAATCCCCAACTGAGCCGGAGCTTCCGGCTGCTCTCCGGGAGCTCTCCAAGGAGCTCCACACTGGTCACGGGTGAGAAAGATTCCCGACAGTCCAGGTGAGGGGTGGGTCAGAATCACACCCTGAGGAACTCCAGGAATTATTCCAGGGATTACCCCAGGAATTACTCCAGGGATTACTCCAAGAATTATACCAGGAATTACCCCAGGAATTACTCTAGGAATTATCCCAGGAATTACTTCAGGAATTACCCCAGGAATTACCCCAGGAACTACTCCAGGAATTGCAGGCCTTATCCTCGTTTGCCACTGGATTTCACTGCAGACGCTCCACAACCACAGAACCACCTGATCCCAACTCTCCCACCAGGAGACTGGCATCAAAATCATGGAATTCTGGAATGGTTTGGGTTGGAAAAAGCCTTAAATCCTGTCCCATTCCAACCCCATCTATGGCAGGGACACCTCCCACCATCCCAGGCTGCTCCAAGCCCCAATGTCCAGCCTGGCCTGGGACATTCCCAGGGATCCAGGGGCAGCCAGAGATTCGCTGGGAATTCCAGCCCAGCCAGGAATTCCTTCCCAATATTCCATGTAAATCTCCTGTCTCTCAACTGGAAGCCAAAACATAAGGAACACAAAACAGCCCTCATTTTCCTGCTCCTTTTCGCGTCTCCCAGGGCTCTCTCCCGGTCCCCGTGTCCAGGATCCGAGACTTTCCCATTCCCTGATGGAAAGCAGAGCCGTGGCCCGGCCGCGATCGGAGCGCGCGGCTCCAAACTGGAACGAACGAGACCAAAAAAAAAAAAAAAAAAAAAAATAAAAAAAAAAAAAAAAGAGAAAATA
>VYZT01052793.1:11973-34861 GCA_013400735.1 Pomatostomus ruficeps
AAAAAAAAAAAAAAATATGGACATATTTCATCCTCCTCTTTTGTGGCTTTTATTTTCTTTTGTATTCGCTTTGGGAATAGCATTCTTTCCATTGGGAAGAGCCTGATTTTCCATTAAATACAAAGCAGCTGCCATTTTGGAAACAAAAAGCTGATTAAATGCAGATTCTTTTTTTTTTTTTTTATTTTTTCCCCTCTCGCTTATGGAGAGCGAGAACCACGTTTGTTTTCTGCTGATTTATCGGGGCAAAGCTGCCAATTACGGCAGCAGGAAAACTTAAAGAGAAGCGACTTGAACCGCTCCATCTTTCCCCGAAATAACTTTGTAATTAGAATTCCATGTGGGAGGAAAGATCCAGAGGTTCGGAGCGCAGGGACGGCAACCCCCGGGGAGGGTTCCTCACCCTCGGCACACCCAGGGATCTCCAGATTCCCCATTTACGCAGATTCCCGCCCGCCGGGGCGCCGGGGGAAATGCTCGGCACGTTGGGGGTGACGCGCGGGGCCCGGAGGAGACGCAGCCGTTGCCCCACCGCCGGGCCCAGATGTTGAGCAGACCGGAAAACAAGGATGAGCTCCAAGGAAAAAATCCCGAGCCACCCACTCCATTGCTGCTCCATGAGCCAGCAACGCTCAGTCCAAGAGGTTTTTCCAAGCAGACCTGAGTGACCGACGGAGCAGCGCCCGAACCTTCCAGCCATTTTGTCTTTCCCCAAAATCTGAATCACGTCCTAAAATTCCATTCCCAAACCGAGGTGTTAGAGCTAAAAACTGGGGAGAAGACGGATAAAGCAGAGAGACTGGGAAAGCTGCAGGAATCAGGGATTAGTTCTTAATTAATTAACCCATCAGGTTCTCCTGATTTATCGCCCCGCGTGAGACGCGACAAAAAACCCCAGAGCGTCGCGAGAATTCCAGAGGGATCTGCGCTTCAAAACGCTTTTCCCGCTCCTGCCATTCCATCTTACCCAAGGCTGGAAGACGCAGGGAAAACCTCTGTGGAGAGGGACCTTGTGACAAAATCATCTCCACCCACAGTGGTGGCATCAACCACGGCTCCGAATAATCGGGATCCGATGATCCCGAGCGCCCAACTTTTCCGTGTGTTCCCAACTCCAGTGTCCCCTGCACACGGGGTGCGGCTCCTCCATGGATGGGATAAGGAAGAGCTCTGGAAGAGCTCTGGAAGTTGTTCATGGATATTCCTTGGCACATTCCCAACTTAGGAGCCTTGGGAGAGCGGTGGATGAAACAAGAGGAAAGCAGGAAACCCCAAATCCTAAATTTCCTAAAAGGGTAAAAAAAAAAACAAAACCCCAATCCACACTTCATCTCCCGGCGGGATTTTTGGAAGGTCGAGGCCGAGGCTCTGGAGCGGGAAGGAGAAGACGTGTTTGGATTCCGCGCGCCCGGGCTGGAATTCCGGCTGTGGAATTCCCTGTGCCACGCATTCCTCATGGATGGAGCCGCAGGCAAGAGGAAGCATCCAACGGCTTCAGCAATCCCGCTCCGGAAAAGAAATTCCAAGGCAGCCACGGCGAAGTGGCTCCGCAGAGGGAACGACACCTACGGAAGCACGCCGGGGTTTAAAGGATTTATGGGATTGGGTGTTTTGGCTTCCGTTGATTTTCCAAGCGCTGAAAGAAACCTTGGAATTCCAGATAACCCGGCTTAGCCAGACCCGAGCTCTCGGTTAATCTGGGATCACCCTGCCCCATCCAGCACCACAAAATCCACGGATTTGGATACTCTGCTCCTTCCCTTAAAGCACCACCAGCTCCTGGTTCGGCCCCTCAATCCTGACAAATATCTGGGATTCTGGAAGCACCTGGGAAACCAGGAAAAGGCTGCTCCAGCCACTAATCCATCCTCTCCCTCTCAAGATATCCCTGTTTTAAGGGAATTTGGCCCAACATTCCGGCCAAAAAGACCTGGATCACCTCTGGAGTGGAAAGTCCCGGCGCCTCAGACACGGAGGATCCCGGATGCTGCTCCTGCCCTGCATCCCACTTTTTTTTCCCTTTTAAACTTCCAGGATTATCCGCAACCACTTCCCACCGGACAAATCAAACTCGGCCATAATTCCCCCTTTGTCCCGCTACTTCGTGCAATCCCATTTTTCACTCTTCCACCTCTTTCGGACGCTCGGATCCGTGATTTATCCCCACCAATTAATCCCGAGCAGGCCGAGAACAGGGAATTAGGAGGGATAAAAGGAAAAACCGGGATCTGGTGCCGTTAGGAGCAAACCCGACCGAGAGCCCCTCCATATAAAGGGATTACTCCATCCCTGACCCTTTCCAGGGGACCTCCAGGTATTATTTTCCATTGATTTACCTTAATGAAAGGAATGCCCCCCTCTCCGTAGGAAGCTGACTCCAGAGCTGTCTCGGCACTGGATCCAATTAAAGGAATAAATACATCTGGCTTCCAACCGGCTCCAAGCCGGGAAAAGCCGGAGGGAAAAGGGGCTTTTTTCGCATTTCTCTCCCCTCTCTCTCGGGCTACGCCCCGAGGACACCGCGGAGGAGGATGGATTGACATCCAACACCGCGCTCCTGGAAACCCCTGGCTGCTGGGAATGCCTGGAGCATCCCGGGGCTGCTCCGCGGCTTTGATGGGAGCCGGCCTGGAATTGCTCCGGCTTTCCAGGAGCCGGCGTTGATTTGAGGCCTCGGTGTTGACTCAGAAACCCCCCAGGCACCCAGAGCCTGAAAATACTCCAGGCTTGGCCAGGCTCGGTTTCCTAGCCAGGCTCAGTTTCCATGGAAAGGGGCACAAGCATCCCACCGGAGCGGGGAATACCGGCCGGCATTCCCACAAAAAGCAGGGAATGGAAGGCTGGAACGAAAGCAGAAGCAGCGCCCAGGCTCCGAATGTGACGGAATTCCCGGATAGGCTTTGCTCCCGCCGGGACTGGGAGCGCAGCCGCGGGAATGGCGGAAACAAGGTGGCTCTGGAGCGCTTTGTTTGCCATCCATCCCTGGGAACGCCGCAGGTTTTCCTCCCGGAACAAGCGGAGATGACGACAGCTTCCGGGGGGCTGCTGAACCAGAGGGAAGGTCCAAAATATCTCCTTGGATTTTTTTTTTGGTGCTAATTGGCCAAATCCAAACAGGGAGATGGCAAATGCCGAGAATCCACATTATTTTCTGGAGAAAAACATGGAATCATGGGTTGGAAGGGACCTTAAAGATGTTCCAGCCCTTCCGCTCTCCCAGGGTGCTCCAAATCCCGTCCAGCCCAGCCCTGGACATTCCCACTCCAGCCAGAGGGAAGCCTTAGAGGTCAAATCCCCCAAACCAGGAGGAAATCCCAGCTGGAATCCTCACAGGAGGATTCCACAAACATCTTTTCTCTTTGGAGCAGAGTGCGAGGATCCCATCAAGCTTTCCCCAATATCGGGCATTTCCCCTAATTCCCTGCGAATTTGGGTGTTTCAGGGTGATAAAAGGAGCCATTTCAACACTCCAAAAGGTCTCCTCGGTGGGTTTTTTTTGGGTGCTGATTGGCCTAATCCAAACAGGGAGGTGGGAAATGCCAAGAATCCACATTATTTACTGGGAAAAAAACATGGAATCTTGGGTTGGAAGGGACCTTAAAGATGATCCCGTTCCAACCCCTGTCATGGAGCACCTTCCGCTCTCCCAGGGTGCTCCAAATCCCATCCAGCCCAGCCCTGGACATTCCCACTCCAGCCTGAGGGAAGCCTTAGTGGTCCAATCCCTCAAACCAGGAGGAAATTCCAGCTGGAATCCCCAGGGGGGATTTCTCTGAACAAGGAACCGGGGTGGGGGGGGGTTGGATTGGCCAAATCCAAGCAGGGAGACGGCAAACACCCAGAATCCACATTATTTTCTGGAGAAAACCATGGAATCGTGGAGCAATTTGGGTTGAAATAGTGAGACATTGGGAAGGAAACCCTTTCCATTGGTCTCTGATTTATCCTAAATTATTGATCCCGATATTTGAACTTTCAATCCATTTTTTCCTCCCCTCCTGGGTGACACAAAGGACCTTTCCTGGTTCAGCTGCCCCGCCGGGGCCGGAGGTGGGAGCGGAGCAGAGCCGAGGCGTCCGGTACTCACCGACATGGTAGAGTGGACATCTACCCGCCCCTACAGAGGACAACACAGGAGGGTCAGGGTCAGAGCCACAACACAGCGAAGCCACAGCACCGAGGCACAGAGGACCCCAAAAAAACCCCCCCTCGACGCTCCGACGCTGGCAAAGGACTGGGAAAGGAAAATAGGGAATCCTGGGAGCTGCTTGGAGGAGGAGGAAGAGGAGGAGGAGGAAGATAAAGTATAACAAGAGTGGCTTTTGTTGTCATTTAGTGCCACAGAATCCTGGGATGGGTTGGGTTGGAAGGGACCCTAAAGAGCAGCTTGATCCAAACCCGCTGTCCCAGGGGATCCAGCCTGGCCTGGGACATTCCCAGGGATCCAGGGGCAGCCACAGCTGCTCTGGCAATTCCAGCCCAGCCAGGAATTCCCAATTCCCAAGATCCCAGCCCAATCTCCCCTTTCCCAGCGGGAAGCCATTCCCTGTGTCCTGTCCTTGTCCCCAGTCCCTCTCCAGCTCTCCTGGAGCCCCTTCAGGCCATGGAAAAGATTCCAAGGATTCCCTGGATTTTTCCTTTCTCCAGAGGAACATTCCCAGCTCTCCCAGCCTGGCTCCAGAATCCTGGAATGGTTTGGGTGGGAAAGGACCTTAAATCCCATCCCATTCCATGGCAGGGACACCTCCCACTGTCCCAGGTGCTCCCAGCCCCAGTGTCCAGCCTGGCCTTGGGCACTGCCAGGGATCCAGGGGCAGCCACAGCTGCTCTGGAAATTCTGTCTCAGCCCCTCACAGGCAGTAATTCCTTCCCGAGATCCCATCCATCGCTGCCCTCTGGCAGTGGGAAGCCATTCCCTGTGTCCTGTCCCTCCTGTCCTTGTCCCCAGGCCCTCTCCAGCTCTCCATAGGGGCCCACCTGCGGGAGGTGACGGATGCCAGAGCCCGGGAGCGCCAGCCGGGATCGGCTCCAGCAGGACGCGCTCGGCTCCTCGGAGGCCCTGGGGGGGTTATTTCAGCACAGACAGGGCTTGTGCGAGCCAGGAGGTGACTTTTTGGTGCTCCTGCGATGTTTTCCTGATGGTTATTTTCCACTTGGGTCCCCTCCCAGCGCGGCCGAGGCTGCGGTTGGTGCAAAGTTCACGGCATTTTCTGCTTCCATGCACGGGGCCTTGGCTTATAAATATTCCGGGGAAGGTGGGGAGGGGGGGATTTGACTTTTCAAATAAAAACACAGGGCGATCGTTCTCTTTGGAAAGAAAATAAACACTCGCAAAGCTCTTTTCGACCCGAGCGAGAGCTGCCGGGGCCGCGCGTTTGCGAGGGGGGGAAGAGATGCCAAGAGAAGGCAAAAAAACCGTCGCGGCTCCAGCTGAAATCCGTGCCTGCCATCTGGCAAAAATAAGCAGAAAAGGGGAAAAAAAAAAAATAGGGGAAAAAAAAAATAATTCCGAGCGCGGAGGGGTTCACGCCGAAGCGCTCGGCAGCAGCAGGGGTCGGATTTGTTGGATCGCTGAAAGATTGCTTCCCCTTCCCGGGTCAGCCTCACCTCTTGACCTGCCCCGATCCCTTTGCAAAGGAGGTTATCGGGATACAAGACTAACAGAGGATTAAAGGAAACTGAAAATAAAAACAAAACACCCCCCCCTTTCCCTCGGCCCCGCTCCCCTCCCCCAGGAAAACATCCTTGCTTTGTTAACCTGACAGTTCAGGGGAGGTGTTGACACAACCCTCCATCTCCGAGGAGCTTAATGTCAACAAATCAGTGTGTTTGGAGTAGCCCTGTCAATGCCATTTACATTAACTTGTCCAACAAGAAATAAAAACAACAATCAGCCATCAAAGACAAAAGCCTTTTTCAGTCATTCTCTGCAGAGGCTTAGGCTGGAAATGTTCATTTCTGGAGGCCGCGCTTGCTGAAAACCAGAAACCGCTTTTTTTCTTTTTTTTTTTTTTCTTTTTTTTTTTAAGGCTTAAAATACTTTTTGTACTAAAATGTTGTTGGGTTTTTTTTTTTTTTTTTTCTGGCCTTAAAAAAAAAAGTTTTTTTTTTAAAGGGGACCCGGGCAACCCGANGCCTTAAAAAAAGAAGTTTTTCTTTTAAAGGGGACCCGAGCATCCCGAATTAATGAGCTCCACAGCAGCAGCAGCAGCAGGAACCGACTCTCCCTGGTTAACGCAGGAAGAGGGCGGCCTCGGGAGCCAAATGTTAATTACGCTTTGATTCCCATCAGCGTTTTATTTGCTCCGAGACATTTTTGGGCACTTAGTGGAGCGTTCTGGAATGGTGGCTCCAAACCACCGTGACCAGTTTCATGCGGCACCGGCATGCACCGAAAACCCCGGCAAGTTCTCCGTGAACTTTTCCTGCCCCCCGGCACACGCTGTCCCGACCCCCCAACGGCGCTGGGGAGGGCACGGCGTCCCCCAGAAAACTGCAACGCGCAAGGAGATTCCAAAAATTCCCCCAAATCGAGTGGTTTTCATCATCTCCCACAATGCCTGCTCCAAAAGAAAAACCTGGGGTTGCAATTCCTGCTTGAGGCCTAAAAAAGTGGAGATTTTTAGGGCAACTCACAAGTCAGGATTTTGGGTTATTTTTGCCGGGTGCCCAAGAAGTTGTGGAGGCCTCACCCCTGGAAAATCCAAGTTCGTGGCTCTGGAAAACCTGACCCAGCTGAAGATGTCCCCAAGAAAACTGCAACGTGCAAATAAATTCCAGGAATTCCCTAAAACCAAGTGGTTTTCATCATCTCCCACTCCAAAGGAAAAATTAGGGACACAAATTCCTGCTTGAGGCCTAAAGAAATGGAGGCTCCTTAGGCCATTCCACAAATCGGGATTGTGAGCTGGGTTATTTTTTCTGAGGTAGTGGAGGCCTCATCCCTGGAAAAATCCAAGTTCGTGGCTCTGGAAAACCTGACCCAGCTGAAGATGTCCCCGATTACTACAGGGGTTTGGAGCAGGTGACCTTTAAGGAGCCCTTCCAACCCAAATTATTCCACAAAACCATTCCGGGATTCCCAAGAAATGCAGGAAAAATTCGGCCTAAAGAGCGAAACGCAAACCCCAATCCCAAATCCTGGCTCAGATTCCCTCCAGCTCCTCTTCCCCCCCCTCTCCAAACTGGATTTTCCAAGGCCACTCGAGCCGCCCCGGAGCCGTGACCCCGGCGAGGTTTTCCTGCGGCTCCGTGGGGACAATGGGATTATCCAGCCCCGTCACGGCGCATTCCGCAGCCTTGGGATTTCGGGCTTGGCTCTTTTTCATGAAGAAGATTTTTTGGAGGAGTTATTTTAGCCCAGGAGCTCCGACATGCCCGGGCTGGGGTTCCCTGACGGGCAGGTGGAGGAAATTCCAGGCAATTCCAGGAAATTCCAGCTGGGATAAAAGTCAGGGGAGCAGCTCCTGTCATCGTCTCCGCTATGGACAGGGACACAATCCCAACAATACCGCACCACGGGAACGCTTCCCACTCATCCAAAATCCCAAAAATTCAACAGGAATCAGCTCCGGAAAACAGGGACACTTCCAAACCACCAGGAGAACGGGAATGGGGGGTGTCGCACACAGGAATGGAGGTGCTCCGAGGATCCCTCATCCCAGTGTGGAAATCCTGGATTTTATGGGACCGCCGGGGCAGCAGCTCCTCTCAGAGCCCGGAATTACCGTAATTACTTCCAATCACACCTCTGGTACTGACGGATCGGGCCGGGTTTGGATCAGCAGCGCGGGAACAGCTCCACCTCCTCCCCAGAACCCCGAATTTCCTCCCAGAGCTGGAATTCCCCCTTTCTGGAATGTTCCCTCACCCCTCTCGCTCTTCCCTTCCCCAGCTGACGCTCACCCCACGTTTTTTGGTGCTTTAACAAACAAACTCCATCGTTTTCTGCATCGCTTTGGACACCGTTTATCTCCTGCACTTCAGCAGCAAAGCCCTGGAATTTCAACGCGCTCCTGAATCAGCCACTGGAAAAATCTCCTGAACCCTTCAAGGATGAAAAACCTCGGCACCGAAGGACCTTTGGGATGCAGTTTGGTCCTTCCTGGCTTGCTCTCGGCCACCCCTGCCCAAAATATGGGCAGGATAAGGGAAAAAAATTCCAATAAATATTAAAAAATCCCCAAACCTGCAGCTCCCACAGAGCTTTTGAGGCGCCTCCCCTGTCCTGCCAGGCTGTGGGGATGCTCTGGTGATCAGGAAATCCCAGTTTTTCCTCAAATGAGGTTTTCCTAACCCAATTCTGGAAGACAAAAGGCCGCCCGGCTCCATCCTGGTGCTTTTTAAACCACTCCATGGCCTCCCTGGCTCTGAAAGGAACCATGAATATTTCAGGGAGATAAATCACTGCGGGCCCGGCTCATAAATCATCGCGGGCATCGCTCCCCGGCTCATCCTGGCTGCTTCACGCTCCGCTGCCGAGACCGAGCTCCCTGTCAGATCCCATTACCGCCTCCGGAGTATTCCCGGCACGGGAGCCTCCAGGTGCTCCACCAGCACTGATCCGGTTTTTTTGGGGAGAAATCCGGGCGTTTCCAGCACCTCCTGGCTCCAGAAGGCACCTGACACCCTGCCTGGGGGAGTTTGGGCAACAAAACTGGACCAAAGAAAGTCCTTCCCACCTCTCTGCTCAGGAGGCAGCACTTCGTTTATCAGTTTGTTTATCAGTTAATTATCAGTCATTTATCAGTCAGTTATCAGTCATTATCAGTAATTTATCAGTCATTATCAGTCAGTTATCAGTAATTTATCAGTCATTTATCAGTTCATTTTTTCAGTAATTTATCGGTAATTTTTTGGTCATTTATCAGTCAGTTATCAGTAATTTATCAGTCATGTCTCAGTCATTTATCAATTCATTATCAGTCATTTATTAGTCATTTATCAGTTATCTATCAGTCAATTATCAATTCATTATCAGTCATCAGTTCATTATCAGTCATTTATAAGTCATTTAGCAGCTCGATTATCAATCATTTATCATTAATTTATCCGTTCAGTTATCGGTTTATTTATCAGTTATTTATCAGTCACTTATCAATGATTTTTCAGTCATTTATCAGTTCGTATATCAGTTCATTTTTCAGTCATTTATCAGGTCATTATCAATCATTTACCAGTCATTTATCAGTAATTTATCGATTCATTATCAGTCATTTATCAGCTCAGTTATCAGTTCAGTTATCAGTAATTTATCAGTCATTATCAGGTCAGTTATCAGTTAATTTTTATCTGTCATTTATCAATTAATTTATCAGTCATTTCTCAGTCATTTCTCTGTTATTTATCAGTCATTTATCAGTCATTTATCAATTATTTTTCAGTTCATTTATCAGTCATTTCTCAGTTATTTATCAGTAATTTGTCAGTCACTTATCAGTCATTCATCAATTAATTTTCAGTTCATTTATCAGTCCTTTATCAGTTAATTTATTTATCAGTTAATTTAGGGACCACCAACCCTCCTTCCCTATTTATTCCCAAACATTCCCGGTGCGGGGACAGCCCCGAGCACCCAGCACCAGTGACCAAATCCCGGATTTGTAACGAAAATCCGGGATTTGTAACGGAACAAAGATCCGGAATCGCTTTCAGAACATCCAGGGGGATTTGGTGTTTCCAAACACCCGCTGATCCCAGCTC
The DNA here is from genome assembly GCA_013400735.1 of Pomatostomus ruficeps. Classification (NCBI taxonomy): domain Eukaryota; kingdom Metazoa; phylum Chordata; class Aves; order Passeriformes; family Timaliidae; genus Pomatostomus; species Pomatostomus ruficeps. The sequence goes on from VYZT01052793.1 coordinate 21,676, forward strand.
AGCACAAATCCCGTTTCAGGGAGGAAAAAAAGTCCGTCGGAGCGAAACGGAACCTCCGCGGTGACGGGGATTTTCCGACCAACGAGACACCAGCTCACAAAAAACTTTAAAAAGCGACATAAAGCGCGTTTCTGATGGCGGCAACGGCGAAAACGCGGGGAAACGAGGGAAGGGAGAAACATCCGGCGCTCCCGGCGGAGCGAGATTGGGATGGGAGGCACCAGGCGCTTGACGAACGCTTGCGGTTTGAGTGACGCGCCCGTAGGCTGGAGATTTTGGGGAGAAAACCAAAAAAATCCTGGATGGCCGTTAACAGGGCGTTAAAATATCTAAAATACAGGTGGGGAGGGAATCCTGGTGGGCTGGGATGGAACCTCAATCCCATAAAATAATTGGCGAATAATTGGGAGATTCCCACTGCAACCCAGCTTGTGGAGGACTTCACTCTAAAAACAGAATTTTTCCTTCACGCTGACGGCTCCAGGCCCCGTTCCCACCTCATCCCATGGAATTTGAGTTCCCGGAACGGCCTGGAGCGGGAGGGAGGGAAGGACTCACCGGCAGGTGGGTGAAGACGGCGAAGGTGCTGCGCAGGAAGCCGATGAGATCCACCAGGTACTCGCTGGCGCGGCTGCCCGGCTCCGGCGCCGTCCAGTCGTAGTCGGCCAGCTGCAGGAACTGGTCGATCTTCTGGTTCAGGTTGGTGTAGATCTCCTCCTCGGCCGCGTGCCGGGCGTCCTGGGAACGAGGGGTTATGTGGGATGGGGGCTCCAAACCTCCGAGATTCCACGTGGGATGGGGGCTCCACACTGCCCAGACCCCAAATGGGATGGGGGCTCCACAGCACTGAGATCCCACAGGGAATGGGGGCTCCAAACCACCGGGATTCCACACGGGATGGGGGCTCTGTCTGCCCCGATTTTTAGGGATAATACCAAAAGAAGCGGAAAGACAGAGAAATATAAATTCTGGAAATATAAATTCTGGAAATGTAAATTCTGGAAATGTAAATTCTGGAAATCCTTCTCCTGGGTGGAAGAGGAGCCCGGCGTGCACGGCCAGACGCGTTCACACCGCGCTCCGACAGCAAAACGAGGATTTATTGAAAAGAGAAATAAATCACCGGGCTGCTGTTTAAAACCTCCTTAATCCTCCAGCTAATTAGGGCTGTAAATTAGGGAGAAAACCTCCCGTGATGCTGACAGGAGGACGAACCCAAAGCCATGGCACAACCGTCCCGAGAAAAAGGGCCAAAAGCACCCCGTGCGCCGCTCACCTTGAAGGTGGTGGTGCCGTAGAGCTTGGTGGTGTGCACGGTCTCGGGCAGCACGTTGGTGATGTTGGTGATGAACTCCTCGAGGAACTTGCAGGACTTCTCCAGGTGGGTGGTGTTGATGATGATCTGCACCAGCTGCGGGGGCGAGCGAGGGTTTCACCGCGGCGCCGGGGCCGTGCCGGGAGAAGGGACGGGAAGGGACGATTCCCCGGAGTCCTGGCGCCGCGGGAACACCCCGAGCTTTGCCACGCTCTTTCCTCCTTTAACAACGCCTAAATCCCAGATAATTTTGCGGGAAGCGTTTCCCGTGACAGCTGCTAATCCCGCGGAAGGCGATTATTTTGTTTTTTTAAATTTTTTTTTGGGAAAGGGCTTTCCCGCACCAAGCCGTCACTCAGAACGCCCCCGGCCGGTGTCACAGAGCTGCCGGAGCGCGGCGGGGCTGCCTGGAAGGATTTGGGAACACTCCCAGATCCGTGGGAGACGGGATTAATCCGCGATTTGTAAAATTACGGAGCGGCACCGCCAAGATCCCGGCGCCCAAGCGACGTCAGAGCGGTGATGGGGACACTCGGGAAGGAGAAGGGACATTGGAAAGGTGGGAGAGGAGCTGGAAAAGGGTGTCCAGAGGAGATGTGGGATGTCCGGGAGAAAGGAAAAGCCACAAGCGGGCACGATCCAATGGAGCCATAATTAATTAAGCGATTAATTTGTTTAATTAATTATATATATTTAATTAAACAACTCCTTGTTTAACAGCAGCACCCAGAGGTCCCGCTGAGGAGGCCGCCTGTCCCAGGCACCAGGGGTGGCTTTACATGGATTAAAATCATCAAAAAGCTGATTTTCTACAGAAAAAAGTGTGGGCTGTGGAAAGAAAACCCCAAATTGGGGTTTCTGTTCCTGAAATCACCCCAAACATCACCTGAAAACGAGGATTGCTCCCCCATTCCCTCACATTTCCCACACGGTGCTCCCTGAAATCCTCTGACTTTAATTCAGATTTGTAACGTTCCCAAAAAAATTAAAAGAGGGCAAAATTCACAACCAATACCAAAAATCTCCTTCCATTTCCCACAATCTAAAGTTCCTGGCTTTGACTGAGCAGTCCCGTTGTTTTCCAGGCAAATATTTCATGGAATGCTCCAAAGCAGCACCTCTAAAAGTGCCTGAAGGAATTCCACGGGACCTCCTTGGAATCACATAGTCCGGGAATGGCGTGGGTGGGAAGGGACATCAAAAATCATTTATCCCACCCAGGGACACCTCCCACTGTCCCAGGGGGATCCAGCCTGGCCTGGGACATTCCCAGGGATCCAGGGATTCTCTGGGAATTCCAGCCCAGCCAGGAATTCCTTGCCAAGATCCCAGCCCAATCTCCCCTTTCCCAGTGGGAAGCCATTCCCTGGCTCCTGTCCCTCCAGCCCAAATCCCAAATCCCTCCCCAGCTCTCCTGGAGCCCTTTCAGGCCCTGGAAGCAGCTCTGAGGATTCCCTGGATTTTCCCTTCTCCAGGAGAACATTCCCAAGCTCTCCCAGAGCAGAGGGCTCCCGAATCCTGGAATGGTTTGGGCTGGAAGGGACCTTAAATCCCAAAAATTCCCACCCCATCCATGGCAGGGACACCACCCACTGTCCCAGGGGGCTCCAGCCTGGCCTTGGACATTCCCAGGGATCCAGGGGCAGCCACAGCTGCTCTGGGAATTCCAGCCCAGCCAGGAATTCCTTGCCAAGATCCCAGCCCCATCCCTGCCCATTCCCAGTGTCCCGTCCCCCCGTTCCCGAGGGAATCCGGGTCCCACCTCGGTCAGCCCCACGTTTTTTCTCTTGATGACGTTCTGTAAGCAGTTGCTCAGGGTGCGGGTCAGCAGCAGGTTCGTGGATTTCCGGATCATGTCGTCGACTTCCGTGGAGCTGCAAGGCAGAATTGGAAGGAGAGATTTGGAAAATGTTCCCACGGGAGATAAAATCACCAGGAATTCTCCTCGGCCTCACACCCGTGCGGTGCTCACAGCGCCTGATATTTGATATAGATCAAAAATACGACAGTTTAGGTATTTTTATCCCTGTTTCAGGAGGAAAAGTGGATTAATACCGGCAAATCCCAAAATTCCTGAGCCTCCCATCCAAGAGGAGCTGGTCCAGCCCAAGGAATGAGCACAGCGCTGCCCCCAGCACCGGGATTTGGGTGTTCAGCACAAGGGAAAAGTTCTCCAGTGGTGAAATCCCAAACCAAATCCCCCAAAATTCCCCTCTCCCGGATTCTGGAGCCAGGCTGGGAGAGCTGGGAATGTTCCCCTGGAGAAGGGAAAAATCCAGGGAATCCTCTGAGCCTCTTGCAGGGCCTGAAGGGGCTCCAGGAGAGCTGGGGAGGGATTTGGGATTTGGGATTTAGGGACAGGAGCCAGGGAATGGCTTCCCACTGGGAAAGGGGAGATTGGGCTGGGATCTTGGGAATTGGGAATTCCTGGCTGGGCTGGAATTGCCAGAGCAGCTGGGGCTGCCCCTGGATCCCTGGAATGTCCCAGGCCAGGTCAGGATGGGACTTGGATCCCCTGGGACAGTGGGAGGGGTCCCTGCACTTTGTATCCCAAATTTTTCCAGGATCGGGGCTTTGTTTGCAAAAAATCCCAACCTGATCCCAACCCAGTCTTGGTGGATTGGAGCTGATCCATCTCATCCTTCATCCGCTGCTTCCCAGAGTTATTCCCGAATTTCCAATGGGAAATTCCCCCAGAACAAGCGAGGGGATGCTTTTAAACACAACCTGATGAGCTCAATGTGTAAAAAAGTGAAAGTGCTGAGGAGATAAAGGAGATTTTCCTGCTCTAATCCAATTAATAACGTCATTAATAAAAATTCCAAGCAGTTGGAGCTCCAAACCGTCCTCAAACCCTTGGAAAGTGAAAAACTTCCACAGAGAGACCCCTCCCACCCAACAAACACAAGGAGCTGCTTGAACAAAATAATTGGGGGGGAGGGGGGGGGAAGAAAAAAGAAAACCCCAAAAATTAAAATAGGAGCCGCACTTTCCGCCACGGGAAAGGCTGGGAGGGAACTGTCTGGGATAATGACAGCTCCTGTCCCGGATCCCGTGGCAGCTGCCGTGACCTCCCGGCCCCCCGTGAGTGACGGGCTGACCCCCGGCACTCCGGGGCGCTCCGTGAATGACAGGGCCGGGATGGAATCAAAAAAAAAAAAAGGGGGAAGGGAAGAGAAAAGGGGAAAAAGCTGCCGGCTTTGTAGCCGAGCTCACTAATAAAACCTAATTCAAGCTGTCAGGGCGAAATGAAGAAAGTGTCAACGGGGGCTCGCGGAGAAATATTCCAAATGTTTGGCTCCGAGAGCCGGAGCGGGGCTCCCGTTCCTCCCCCCTCGCTGGTGGAAAATCCAATGTGGAAAGGAATTTTAATAACGGGGGCAGGGACCCGCGGGGACAAGGCCAATCATCCCGGGAATGGTGAGGGGCACGGAGCTCCGCGGGGATGGGGGGCAGAATCCGTGCGGAATCCCAGCCAGGGGTGGTGCCGGAATGGGAGAGGGGTCACGGAAACCCCGGGAGCCACCGAGGAGGAGGAGAAGTTGTCACCGCGGCCGGGCCGGGTCAGGGAATGTGTGGGACAAACCTCCGGCGGGACCACAGGGAAAGGGCCTGTCCGGATCAGCATCCTGGAGAGCAGGGAAATCCCGGAGAAGCTCCTGAGATGCCAGGGTGTCCCAGCTCCACATTGGGAATGGGGCAGGCGTGGAATGGGGTGGGAAGGGACCTGGAAAAGCGTCTTGGTCCCATGGGCAGGGACAGCTCCCACTGTCCCAGGTGGATCCAGCCTGGCCTGGGACAGTCCCAGGGATCCAGGGGCAGCCACAGCTGCTCTGGGAATTCCAGCCCAGCCAGGAATTCCTTGCCAAGATCCCAGCCCAATCTCCCCTTTCCCACTGGGAAGCCATTCCCTGGCTCCTGTCCCTGCAGCCCAAATCCCAAATCCCTCCCCAGCTCTCCTGGAGCCCCTTCAGGCCCTGCAAGGGGCTCCGAGGATTCCCTGGAATTTTCCCTTCTACAGGGGAACATTCCCAGCTCTCCCAGCCCTGGAGCAGCTCCGGAGTCAGGGCACAGCCAGGTCACAAAACTCCCAAGGGAGGTGGAATTCCCCACCTCAGCCCAGCCTCCTGCTCGCCCAGGGAAGGAGGACGGATCCTTCCAGCCCAAATCCCATTTCCGAACCTCTCCCGAGCTGCGAGCACCGCGGACACAAAACCCAAAGCGCCAAACTCGGCGTTCCTGGCAGAGCCAGGAGGTTTCCAGCCTCACACAGGGGTGAAACCGGCATCAAAGCTCCTCGGGACGGAGCGGAGAGCGTAAACACGCAGAATGTTTTGCAAAAAAAAACCCCCAAAACAAAACAAAACAGAACAAAAAAAAAATCGCATTATTTGTGTGTAAACTCCCCGAAGAAACAACGAAAAACAAAAGCACGAAACCGGCAGCCGAAACTCGCTCGGGGACAGAGATCCAACCCTGAGAGCACATCCGTGGAATCATGGAATTCCCGTTCCATGGGGGCAGACAGCACATCCATGGAACCACGGAATTCCTGTTCCCTGGGGAACAGAAATCCAACCCTGAGAGCACATCCATGAAATCATGGAATTCCCGTTCCATGGGGGACAGAAATCCAACCCTCAGAGCACATCCATGGAGCCACGGAATTCCCATTTTTGGGGGGACATACTCATGGAACCACGGAATTCCCACTCCTTGGGGACAGCACAACCATGGAACCACGGAATTCCCACTCCTTGGGGACAGTGCATCCATGGAACCATGGAATTCCCGTTCCCTGAGGGACAGCACATTCATGGAACCACGGAATTCCCATTTTTGGGGGGACATACTCATGGAACCATGGAATTCCCGTTCCCTGAGGGACAGTGCATCCATGGAACCATGCAATTCCCATCCTCCCTGGGGGACAGACAGCACAACCATGGAACCACGGAATTCCCATTCCATGCGGACAGACAGCACATCCATGGAACCACGGAATTCCCAGTTTTTGGGGGACATACTCATAGAACCACGGAATTCCCACTCCTTGGGGTCAGCACAACCATGGAACCACGGAATTCCCGTTCCTTCAGGGACAGACAGCACATCCGTGGATGAGGTGAGGCCTACGGGAATCGGAGCATTCCGGCAGGCCCGGAATCACGAGCGCCCATCCCAGACTTTCCCCAGGTTCGTTAATTTATTAAATAACGACCCAAAACCGTCTCGGAGGGAACAGCCCCTCGCTTCCCACCCAGCCGGGATCGTCCCGGGAGCCTGGAATTCCCTGGAAGTGCCCAAGGCCAGGCTTGGGAGCATCCCAGCGGAAGGAACGCCAGGATGGGCTGGAACGAGACGATCCCTGAAGCTCCTTCCAACCCAAACCACCCTGGGACCTTCTCCTAGAGAAGAAGACCTGGCCAGCCAAGATCTCTCCGCTCCAGCCCGGACAGGGTCCATCCCGAGGGGGAGATTCCGTGTTTTTGATTGGCCGAGCTCTCCCGGGGCGGGACGTTCCCTACCTGAGGTGAAGATCCTCGGAGAACTTGAGGCAGGCGTAGATGAACTCCTTGATCTGCCCGTAGACCTTGGGCACGAACTCCGAGAACGGGAACTTCTTCGGGAAGGGTTGCTGGGAAAACACAGGGGAGAATCCCGGGATTCAAAGGAATTCTGGGATGAAAGCCCGGCTTTTACTGCGGATTACGGGAACACCTCAGCCAAGGGGAAGGGCGGAAAATCCCAAAGGGATTTGGGAGCTGGAAGGGGATTTGGGGCCGGAGGGAACAGGAGCACCGCAGGACCTTCATTCCCTCATCCCCTGTCCCAAATCCCTTCTCCTCCCTCGCTGGGAACACCTGGAATTCCTCCCCCACCATGCACAAGGTGTTTCCCCGCTCAGCTCCTCACCCAAATCCCAAAATCCAGGAAAAAACCGATTTTCCTGGAATTATTGCAGCTTCTACGTCCCGCTGTCACGGCTGGGAGGGAGCAGCGAGAGGCTGAATTTTGGGGGAAAACACAGAAATCCGAACCCCTGACCCGGATCACCGGGGCGGGATTTGGTGGCTGCCAAAGGCAGGATTTAGGATTTGAGGGACATCTGGACACATTCGGGTTTTCCAAGCGCAGAGGCCGAGATCCATCACTCTTTGGGGCTTTTTTATCCTAAATGCGAGATTAAAGCCAATAAAGGGCAACCCCAGGGTCCAAAAAATGGGAATAAAATCCAATGGATTTCTGCCTGTGCGCTGCCAGGGCTGTGACAGGGACACAAATCCCACCTCCCTCGTCCTCTCCAGGAGAAACGCAGCCCATGGAATGTTCTTTCCCATATTTTCCTTTCTCTTTCATCATTTTTTTTTTGGATTTTGGGTCTGATTTGGGGTTTTCCATTTGCCGTTCTCGATGCCCACAGAGGGCGGGAGGTTCCCCTGCCCCAGCAGCCAGGCAAGGCTGCTCTCACTCCCCATTCCAAGATTCACCTTTTCCAGCTCGGAATCCTGGAATGGGAACTGCCCAACGATTTTCTTATAAACGTCCTCGTTTGACACCGGGATGGGGCTGTAGTTGTCGGAGTCCAGGATATTCCTGGGGGAAAAAAAGAGAAGTTGGGGAAACAACTCTGAGGGGAAAGTTCTGCTGCTGGGTCAGGAGGATCCCAAATGTCGGTGCTGGGTTAAGGGGTGACCCCAAATTCCTGCAGCGGCAGCCAGAGATATCCCAAATCATGGAATGGTTTGGGTGGGAAGGGCCTTAAATCCCATCCAGTGCCACCCCATCCAGGGCAGGGACACCTCCCACTGTCCCAGGTGGATCCAGCCTGGCCTGGGACATTCCCAGGGATTCTCTGGCAATTCCAGCCCAGCCAGGAATTCCCAATTCCCAAGATCCCAGCCCAATCTCCCCTTTCCCACTGGGAAGCCATTCCCTGGCTCCTGTCCCTCCAGCCCAAATCCCAAATCCCTCCCCAGCTCTCCTGGAGCCCCTGCAGGCCCTGCAAGGGGCTCCGAGGATTCCCTGGAATTTTCCCTTCTCCAGGGGAACATTCCCAGCTCTCCAGGGCCTCCTCTGGAATTGCTCCAACACCATTTGTTTCCATCCTTCCATTCTGACCGCCCCAAACCACAGATTTTTCCCTCTGGGATGGAAAACCTCCGGTGCACACGGATTTACTGCTCAGATCCCACCACGCTCAGCATCTTTTAATAATCCACAGGTCTATTTAAATCGGCTATCCAAGGAAAATTCCAGGCTGGATCCTCCTGGACATTGGGGCTTGGACACCCTGGGACTGTGGGAGGTGTCCCTGCCATGGCTGGGGTGGGAATTTTTGGGATTTAAGCTCCCTCCAACCCAAACCAGTCTGGAATTCTGTGATTAATCCCTGGAAAAATCCCACTTAGAGGCCGGAATTCCTCAGGGGTGTTCCCGCTGAGCTCTCACCTGAACACCCCGGCCCATTTCTTCAGCAGGGTCTCGCTGTACTGCTCCTGGATCTCCAGCAGCATGTCGAACAGCTGGTTCACCGGGAAGCCGTAGCCCTGCCGGAGCGGGAAAATTCAGGGAATAAAGTCACTGACAGGGGCTGGGGATCATTGTTTGTCCTTAACAGGGGTAAAGCCTCCTCCAGCACCGCCCCTGCTGCTGGCAGAGGGGTTTGGGGCTGATTTCCTGGGTTTGGGGTGATTTCCCCAGGGAGAAGCACCCGGAGCCATCCAAGGAGGGGTTTGGGGCTGAATTCCCAGGTTTGGGGCTAATTTTCTGAGGGAGAAGCACTCGGAGCCATCCAAAGAGGGGTTTGGGGCTGATTTCCCGAGGAAAAAGCACCCAGAGCCATCCAAGGTGGGGATTTCCTGAGGGAGAAGCACCTGGAGCCATCCAAGGAGGGGTTTGGGGCTGATTTCCTGGGTTTGGGGCTGATTTCCCGAGGAAAAAGCACCCAGAGCCATCCAAGGTGGGGATTTCCTGAGGGAGAAGCACCTGGAGCCATCCAAGGAGGGGTTTGGGGCTGATTTCCTGGGTTTGGGGCTGATTTCCCGAGGAAAAAGCACCCAGAGCCATCCAAGGTGGGGATTTCCTGAGGGAGAAGCACCTGGAGCCATCCAAGGAGGGGTTTGGGGCTGATTTCCTGGGTTTGGGGCTGATTTCCCGAGGAAAAAGCACCCAGAGCCATCCAAGGTGGGGATTTCCTGAGGGAGAAGCACCTGGAGCCATCCAAGGAGGGGTTTGGGGCTGATTTCCTGGGTTTGGGGCTGATTTCCCGAGGAAAAAGCACCCAGAGCCATCCAAGGTGGGGATTTCCTGAGGGAGAAGCACCTGGAGCCATCCAAGGAGGGGTTTGGGGCTGATTTCCTGGGTTTGGGGCTGATTTCCCGAGGAAAAAGCACCCAGAGCCATCCCAGGTGGGGTTTGGGGTTGATTTCCCGGGTTTGGGGCTGATTTTCTGAGGGAGAAGGACCCAGAGCTGATTTCCCAAGGGAGAAGCATGCGGAGCTATCCAAGGAGGGGTTTGGGGCTGATTTCCTGGGTTTGGGGTGATTTCCCCAGGAAAAAGCACCCAGAGCCATCCAAGCCGGGGATTTCCTGGGGGAGAAGCACCCGGAGCCATCCAAGGAGGGGTTTGGGGCTGATTTCCCCAGGGAGAAGCACCCCGAACCACCCAAGGACAAGGTGACCAAGGCTCGGTGACCACACCAGGCTGAGCTGGGTGATCCACACCCAGAAATTGCAGAGGAGGAGCCGGGCCAGCCCCGCTCCGGCCCTGGATCCGGGACGGAGGAGCCGGGCGCGGCCGGACGGCCACGGGCGCGTACCTGGAGCGTGTCAGCGAAGAGCACGATGAGGTTCTTCAGGTCCAGCACCAGGCCGGGGTCGGAGCAGTAGGACTGGGGAGGAAAACCCGGATTTAACAGGATGGATCCTGCCCCAAACCCGCTCTGCTCCCGAGGGACACCGGTAAGAACCGCCCAGGGCTCTCCTGCCAGCGCTGGAGAAGGCTCCAGGATTTTCCCGAGACACCTGAGGAGCGCTGGGATCGGTGGGAGAGTGGAGGCGGCTCCCGGCCGGCAGCAGGACGGGCACAGTGCCTCTCATTTAATATTTACTGTGTTGTGTCTGACGGTAATGAAGCGTCTCAGCCCCGCGCCCGCGGCCCCGGATGAGAGCAAAACACGCTCCAGAGGCAGGATTTGTCCTGCTCCAAACCCCAGGGACGCGGCTCGCTGTCCCCAGAGCCACCCCGGGGCTCCCCGCGCCGAAAAACGCGGAGTTTGAGCCCAAATATGAACTCGGGGATCCCAGTTTGAGGAGCGCGGGTTCGAACTCCGGGAGGAACGGCCCCATTAATCACGGGAAGGCCGGGGAGACGCGGCTTTTCCATCTCCCTGTCCAAAAAGGAGCGCCGGGAAGAAGGATAACGCCCCCGGAGCGTCGGGAGTGATTGAAGACGTCCCCGGCTGCGGCCAGGAGGAAAAAAAATCCGGGGATAAATTTGTCTGCCCGGGAAGGATTGGAACGGCCTGGGCAAGGTGGGACCCTCGCTCAAATCCCAGTCTGGGACGCTGGGAATGGTTTGTCCGGGAGTGGACGGTGACGGTGACAAAGGTCGGGAAATCTCGGAATGTTTGGGGCTTGGGGTTTATCAGGAGCTCAGCGGGAAGGGGGAAATTTTGGGAATGGGGATGGGGAACACCGGGAAGCTCCCAGGGTCCCTCATTCCAGGGAAAAGCCACGGAATGGTCTGGAAAGGACCTTAAATCCCATCTGATTCCATCCCTTTCCACCGGACCAGGCTGCTCCAAGCGTGGTGTCCACATCAACCTCTTCCCGTATTTTCATCCCATTCCCAAGGTATTCCCCGGCTTCTCTCTTCCCTGAATTTGAGTTTTCATTTTTCAGCCCAATTTCAGCCCTTTTCCAGCCCATTTTCCAGCCCAATTTCAGCCCATTTTCAGCCATTTTCACCCCATTTTCCAGTCCATTTTCAGCCCATTCTTCAGCCCTTTTCCAGCCCATTTTAGGCCCATTTTCAGGCCATTTTCAGCTCATTTCCAGCCCAATTTCAGGCCTTTTTTCACTCCATATTCAGGCCATTTTTCAGCCCATGTTCAGCTCATTTCCAGTCCTTTTTCAGCTCTTTTCCAGCTCATTTTTCAGTCATTTTCCAGCCCATTTTCAGCCCATTTTTCAGCCCATTTTCAGCCTCTTACAACCCTTTTTCAGGCCAATTTCACCCCATTTTCCAGTCCATTTTCAGACCATTTTCAGACCATTTTCACCCCATTTTTCAGCCCATTTTTTCAGCTCATTTTTCAGCCCTTTTACAACCCTTTTTCAGGCTCATTTCACCCCATTTTCAGCCCAATTTCAGCCCAATTTCAGCCCATTTTCAGCCCATTTATCAGCCCATTTTCAGCCCATTTTTCAGCCCAATTTCAGCCCATTCCCAGCCCATTTTTACCCCATTTATCAGCCCATTTTTCAGGCCTTTTCCAGCCCATTTTCAGCCCATTTTCTGCCCTTTTACAACCCTTTTTCAGGCCCATTTCACCCCATTTTCCAGTCCAATTTCAGCCCAATTTCAGCCCATTTTCAGCCCTTTTTTCACTCCATTTTCACTCCATTTTCAGCCCATTTTCACCCCATTTTTCAGTCCATTTTCAGTCCATTTTCAGACCATTTTCAGCTTATTTTCAACCCATTTTCAGACCATTTTTTCAGCCCATTTNCACTCCATTTTCACTCCATTTTCAGCCCATTTTCACCCCATTTTTCAGTCCATTTTCAGTCCATTGTCAGACCATTTTCAGCTTATTTTCAACCCATTTTCAGACCATTTTTTCAGCCCATTTCCAGCCCATTTTCTGCCCATTTTCCAGCCCATTTTCAACCCTTTTTCACCCCATTTTTCAGTCCATTTTCAGCCCATTTTTCACTCCTTTCACAGCCACGAAATTTAAAGGATCAAGACGATCTTTAAGGTCCCTTCCAACCCCAGCCACTCCAAGATTCTCTGACCCTGTGTCCGTTTCTCAGTGTGCCAAAAACGCCGCTTTTTCCCCCCATTTTTTGGGGGGGGACAAATCAACTCCCTCTGCCGGTGCTCCTAAAAATGATCAACAAAATAACGGGGAAAATAAAAAAATTTGGTGTTTTAGCATCCGAAATATTGAGTTTGGCAGGGAAACACGGCCAACCACGAGGGCGAAAAAGCGAATTTTCGGTGCGTGTTTGTGTCGCTTTTTTAGGTACTCGTTGGAAAAGGGGGAAAATTAAGAATTCTGGGGAAAAAAAAAGGGGAAAATTGCAGGAAAAGCTGAGCTCCCGGGGGTTTTTACTCACGGAGTGGGTGCGCAGGGCCGCGATGGTTTTGGACAGCGCCATCTCCCACAGCTCGTCGATGTACGCCCGGTCCACCAGCCCCTGCGTGGTGTGCAGGATGTGATCCTCCACCACGAAAAACCTGGAACCGGCGAGGAAAAACACCACCAAAACCTCAAATTCGGGAGATTCCAAAAGATCCCCCGGTCCCGCGGCGACGCCGGCGCGTCCGCGGGTTCCGGGGCCGCCGGGGATTTGAGGGATTTGTCAAATCCGGGCAGCGCCGAGCGATTTATTCGCACGTTTGTAGCAGCTCCGGGGTTGGAGGAGTGAGGTAAAAACATTCCCGGGGACGCGCGGAGGTGGAATTCCTCCTCTCCGAGCTCCCCGCTCCGCTATTCCCGCGAGAACCGCGGATTGAACACCGCTCCAGCCGGCGGCGAGCCCGGTACAGACGGGGAAAAATGCTCAAAGTGCGGGGAAAAATGTTTTATCTGCAGGGGAGAATGGTCAAACTGCAGGGGAAATGGTCAAAGTGCAGGG
>VYZT01052795.1:578-60934 GCA_013400735.1 Pomatostomus ruficeps
ACTATCCTTTGTCCAAGGCTAATTCCTTAATAAGCAGAAAGGATTTTTAAGTAGTTATTTGGGGTTTTTTCTTGTTTTTTTCCTGTATTAATTTCAGTGACTTCACTTGAAAAAAGAAATTAAAATGTATATCTCATTTATTTCTGATAAAAATAGCACTGCATCTGGCTTTGAGACTTAACTTAGTGTGAAGGATTTACGAGAGAGTACCTAAGAATGTGATATGAATGCTAAGGGACATTAACAACCTGGACAATTCAAATAATTGCCAGTTTGTGAAGTCATATCAGAACAGATGCAGTTGTGACATTAAGAAATACATAGTTTAACACAAAAGCACAGGCTTAAATATCATCCTGATAGCTTAACACAGAATGCTTCCACTGATGTGTATTCAATTGAGAAGCAAATTAATTTAAAAAGCAGATATTCATGACTGGCATGTATATTACTCCTGGAGGAAGGACTTGGCTTTTATAAGTAATTCCATTTAAAAGCAGTAAAAAACCTGTTTTTACAGCAAGAAATCTCTTCCCTCAATCCATGTATTATAATGTAACTGGCAAAGTAATACTCAAGTTTGAATAAGAAGAGACTAAGTTTATACAGAGCTTTGACAGTTTTAACACTATTGAATTAATTTTCATTCCTTAGGACCGATTCACTTGATTCCCTCACTGTGCTGTGATGAAACCTGTAGCATGGAGCACAGCAGTCACAGTTGTGCTTTCCACTCACAGACCACGCTCAATGAAAGGTAACTTAGCTTTACAAATGTGTATTAAACATTAAGTGTTTTTTTAATGCAGTCAAATTAATATTTATACAGATACAACAGCTGCTTGAAGTGGAAAGAGGGATTTTGATGAACTGTAATCATACCATCCCATGTTGTGCAAGAACAGGTTTATGGTGAAAAAAATAAGTATTACTTAGTAAGTGCTGACTTGATACATGGGTTTCTTCTGAAGAAGTGGCTTCTCTCACAAGCAGATAATCTTCCTTTTACTCTGTGGCACTTCAGAGGTTTTGGCCACCCCCTCTTCTGTGAATAGTTAGGAAGTTGCTGCATAAACCCGTGAATCTGGGGGGACTGAGGTACAGTACACAAGTGACATGAAGTTTTTTTTAGGAACTCTTTATGATTGCAATATGTGAAATATCTATTATTTCTGAATTTCTATCTGATTTTAACCTTTATTTTCTCCTGATCAGCTGAGTGTAAGTGCAGTTGTAGAGTAGTTATTTTTACAGCAGGGCCATGAGCTAAATATATAAAATTTATGGTATTCTTCAGAGTTTCCTGGTTACAGATTTTAACACAGGATGTATTTATTTCATTTAGCTAGAATAATTTTCCATATAAGGTTTAAATTGGTCTTCAGCTGTTTTGTTCTTATGGCCACATGTAACTAAAACTGTAGAGGCAGCTTCTTCGTAAGTATTGTTTGTGCAAGGTGACTTAGCGACCTAAGTACAAGTACGAGTTTTCTATAACAACTTGTTTAAATACTGACAAGCTTGAGTCATCCTTGTATACCACCAAGGCTGACAAATTGAGAGTTGTGTACTGTTTGAGGAATCTTTTGGTTAAGGCTTTAAAAATAACTGTAATATCCATGCTATGTGGACATCAAAGATCCTGTGGTTCCTTCCAGTAGAAATGGAGTTTGTGCCAATTTCCTTTGCCAGAATAATGCATTTCCTTCAATTGTGGTGCAATGTCCTGACTTTTGGCCTCATCTCTGCAAATGTTTTGTGTGTATATCAAAGCTATTAAAGCATCATGTTTTGGAAATGCGTAAGGCTACTTAAAATCTATTACAAGCATGTTAATGTGGGATGAGTTTTGTCACACTGCATATCAGGTTTAATATAGCCTTTGTATTTTTAAAAATCTGTAGATGTTTTTTTGAAATAAAACATATTGGTATAACTTCCTGGTTTTGTTAATACTTCTTTTAATCTAGTGAAAAACTCTACTGGACTTTTAACAGTGTTTGGCACATGTCATTATTATCTTGCACTTTAAATACACTTGAGGTAGATAATATTGAGTTTCCACTTCTGCTTTCTTCCATTTACCATAAAATAAAAATAATGCTTACTCTTCTTTAATATTATGTCTTTTCCACATAAAGGAGAATAGAAGAAAAACTTTTGCATTTTGAAGGCTAGACAGAACAAACTGAGAAATCTAAAGTGAATGCATTTTCAGGTTTAAAGCAAACACAAAGTTTCGAGCAGTCTTGTTGCCTATTCCATTCTCCCAATCTGAAGCCACTTTACTTCTTTTACTTCTATTAGATATTTGTCTATCTAGGATTTGGGTTGAAAAGGAAAACCCCAACCAAACCCCCCCCGCTAGTGTTGGATTCCAGAGTCTGCCCAACCATGTTCGTTGTTGCACTTTAAGCCTGTTACATCTTGTCTTAATACTCCCCTCCCCATGCACTAAGAAAAAATAAATTCCTTCTTATTTGGGACAGTGTTTGTATTGAACACTACTACAGTATTTTTTGTCCTATTTCTGACCATAAACAACCCCACTGTAGTTCATGTTTTCTGGAATCCTGGATTCACTGTCTGAAGTAGAGTTCACCAGAGCTTATGTCATTTCCAGACAGGGAACAAACAGTATTCCTTCTCAATAGAATTAATTTGTACAGGATGTCTCTAGAGTATTACTATAACCCTGTTAAACCTTCTTGAAATACCTATAATTACAAATTACAGTAATTACAATACTGATAATATTTTCTGGAACGCTTTGTAAACCACGTGCCTTTTATCCTTCTGCAGGGCTTCTGATTCTGTTGGAGAAATGATTCCTGCTTTCCTTGGTTCTCTTTCACACTCTACCTGTGGAGACATTCCAGATGCTTGGCCTCTTATGCAAAACTCAGCTTGTTGTGACAGCATTTCTATCTGTGAATCATATTCAGAACTGGCTGGAGGATCTGCAAAATCCTGCAGCCCTGAGACTGAAAATGCAGCCACTGTTCAGTTGGATTATAACCAAGAACTAAGTGAAGTACTTATTTCAGCTAAATCTCTTGATGGAAGTGTTGCAAAGTCCTTTGAAATCTCCGAACACAGAACATGCATGGAAGTTTCATCACTTCAGGACTCAGTGACTGCTGAAACCCAGCCAAAGTGTAATGGAACAACAAATGACTCTACAGACTGATAAAGAGGTAAAAAACATAACTACAAAGGAGTGAGAATGAGTGCTCCAGGCATGTAGAGCTAGATAAAAATAGAATTGTAAGACGTTGTAGGGTTGTATTTCTCCATAGGTTACACCTAGCTATTGTTGAAATAAATTAAACCTCTACAAGAGATCCAGCAGTTTCATATTTTTAAATCATTAACTGAATTCGAAAGGTGTAATTACAAAAACTGTGGTGTTGAAATTATATTAACCAGAATACAGGGGTAAGTCTGTACACCAGTCAGCTTTTATCAAGGGATTTTTTCATTAAATTTCAAGGGGGAAAGTCAGTTTAATAGCCTTATGACCAAACCATTATGTGAAGCTAGCCTTTGTTTATGAGGGAGAACTGAGGAATTGTCTTTGCTTATTGTAAACAAAGCATAAAAGATGTACAAGTGTTCATCTAAAAATATTTACAAAACCTTTCTGTGGAGTTACTGCAGTAGTAGTAGAAACAGAAGAGAATCTCAAATGCCTTGTAATGCCGTTTCTATTCCCATGTCATCAGATAAAACGTAAGTTTGTCCATAAAATGCAACTTAATTTGTAAAAGCTCAGAGAAAATGCAGGTCTGAGGTCAAAATGTGAAGAGGTGATAAACAATTTTCTCAACTATGTAACAATGGAACTGTCACAAGAAGTCACTCTGCTACTGCTTCATCATTACATCTTTTTGAATATTAGCTGTGCTCCATATCTTTAAAATGGAATTTTCTACTATTGGAAGTAACCTGGAGCCTCAAGTAACTAATCTGTGAAAGGATCCCAAATTATGGCCTGTGTGCTGATGACAAGTGGTGGTGTTACTCCAGGCTTATGCAAGCTGTGGCTGGAAAGCTGGAACAGTCTCCTGTGTATGAACTAAGAGGCAGGAATACAAGAAGTTGCCACTAATATTAATAATGCACCAAACTTAATTAAGAAAATTATCCTATCTATAATTACAAAAATTTTGGGCCATCTGCAGAAATAAAGCTGCATTCCTTTGATCCTCTTCCATTTGGTTTGCATACTACTTTTGTGTTTTTCCTAAATATGAAGTAGAAAGTAATTAGTATTTAGCAAAAAACATGCATATTCTGAAAACATGTTGGTTCAACAGTTTCTTGGTAAATCCAGCCTTAAGTGTTTAGGTGACATTGTCAGGAGGAGGAAAGGGAAAGGAACTGACTTAAATCAAGAATTGTTTTGCCATTGACTTCAAGTGGAACTTGTCACCCTGAAAATCTGCCGCTGCCACAATATCAGCCTTAGCCAGGTGCCACATATTTCTCTCAATGTATTATTTACAATATAAAAATTTGTCTGTAACAGCTCTGGGCACTAGCTGCCCATGTGTCAGATAGCAGAACTGATGGTTTTATTTTTGTGTGTGCTGAGTATCATTCGGTGACAGTCGTGTTCTGTAGCTGTGTGTAGGGAGGGACAGTGACATGGGTGCAGCTCCAGATCTCAGCACTGCTACTTCCCAGCTTTCTTGATGTTTTAAGGGAATGTATTTTCATATTAACAGGATTTAAAAAATCAGAAGATTGTGGGTGTTTTCCCACTAAACAATGCATCAGCTTCAGAGGTATGCGATTAATATTATTTAAGAGTTTTCTTAGATCAAAAGAACCACAGAATTTCAAAATACAACTACAAAAATTAGCTTTTATTTCACTACACTTGTTATGGTATGTGAACTGTAAATTTCCTCATTGATTCCTATGTGCATGGAGACAGCTTTTCTAGCCTTTCAAAATCCTGTATGCTTTGATAGTTTTCTGTTATCCTCTATTACTACTGAGATTTGTGTATAATTTTGAATAATCAAGGTCTTCGGGGGTTATGTTTTTCTTCATTTTTTTTCCTTTAATAGACCCCACTGATTCATTTTGTACAATTTCTCCACATTCAGACTCTACAGGACATCATTATGTGTGCATTTTTGGCAGAGAAATTTCAGTAGCATTCACGGGACAGGACTAGGACTAGGCTTACCTGAGGTGTATTTTCAGGATGAACACTGGGCAGCTGTACAACTCAAAGAAAATTATTTCATCTCAGTCTATACCATTTTTTCCCATTTGCCCTTCGTCTTTCTTGTCTTTTTTAAATATTTTGAGGGAAGGATTGTCTTTGTACCGCCTGTGGATGCATTACAATCTTGCATAGGTCAATGTTTTATTTTTGTATTTCAAAAAAAATAATAGCATAAAATCAGAATATAGCATATTTTTTTATATGTACATGCAAGTATAAGCTTTTTAATGTGGTTTTTGATACAGGTTTAATCTTCAGGTTTAGGTGAATTTATACAGCAGGCAGTAAGTACACCTCTACTCTTCCAGTTTTTGTCAAATATAGAAGTACATACAGGTTTCTTATGAATTTTTGTAACCACTCTCCTATCACTTTTTTTAGGGACTGGAGCTATTTCTCTCAGCCCTAAAGCTGAATGCCTCCCTTACACTCCCCTGCTGATTCTCATGAAACATAGTCTGGTCTTCAGTGTTGCATGGCCTCCAAACCAGGTGGAAAAAAATGGCATCATTTCTCTCCTTCCAAGCAGTTGTGTCTGAGCTGGAACAGCTGTGAAGTGAAACTTCAAGGAACATCCTGTGAGGACCCTGAAAGTGGATTTATGACCTTTTGTATCTCTTTTTTCTGTTACCTCACAGTCTCAAAATGTCTAATGGAGTGAGCTTAATGGTATATGTAAATACAGCAAGAAATACAAATACTGCAGTGTGTTTAGGGGGGTCTCTTAAATGTGGCTACAGGTGTCAGGTGATGTGGGACTACATGGTGCCAGTTATTCTGCCTGCAGATTTGTGCATGCATTAGGATTTTTTTTTCTGCTGGTTCTGATTTTAAATAATATTCCTGCTATTGAAGGATGTAAAAAAAATCCATTTCTATTCATGCGAGAATGACCTATTAATAAACTGAAGCTTTTATTATGTATTACATTAGTCCATAAGCTAGTTTGCGGAGATAAAGAATTAGCATGTTACAGTGTGTATGGTTGAAGTCCCCTCCATCCAATTATTATATTTTTGGGAGGTGGCATTGTTCTGTTAAATGTAGCAGGAGATTAGCTTTAAATTAGATTTAGTTTAATGAAGGTCAGACATATAGATAAAGATGTTGTGTTTAATTAGTAGCCTCAGTATTGGAATACAGCATTTCTTGTTATAGCATATAATTTTGGATGTTGAAATAATTGTAATCGACTGTCAAATCAAAATGCTAGACTATAGCAGGTGTGTCATGAAAGTATTTATGCAGTGAGACTGTTACCAAGATTTTTTATTAATGCATTATTTTTAAGGGTCAAGTTTCATGGTGACCTAATTCATTAATTTAGGAGTCCCTTTCATTCAAGACACTCTGTTCTTCTCACTGTAGTACTGTGTCAATTCAGATTTTTCCACACAAAATATAAAAAGCGGTTTGCTTTATCACATCCCTTAATACTATTTTCTTTTTCCATCCATTTTCATCCCTAAAATAGTTTTTGCTTCTGTGGATAATGCCAGTAACCTCTACTGATTTATTACACTCAACAGGCTCCCACTTGTACTTGATGAACTCTAGCAATTATTCCTTAAAATACCCAATGTGCCTTGGCTAAAGCAAAGCAATCAGCAAAACAGATGCAAATTTGCAATAAATATTGCTCACCTTTCCACACATGGTTTGTGTGGCAATGGAAATGTTGAGACAGTATTCAGAATCCATTATGGAAAAAGACTTTGAAGCACATAGGAGAAGGTTGGACCTGCACAAGAACAGCAAAAGCCAGCACAGGCAGCCATGGCAGGGAGATACTCCAGCTCTTCGCCAGGGAGATTATTAATTTGTGCAAAAGCCATGAATAACAGTTCCCAAATCCAAACCAAAGTGAATGAGTTACCCAAGTGATTTTTTTGCTGTTGTTTAGTTTGGTGTTTCAAGTAGTAGATACCACCTTTTGATCGCTGATGGAATAATAAGCAGTTATACAGTACAATTACTCAGATAAATACTTTCACATGTATATTTAAATATGAGTAGATTTGAATAATTTCTTTGTATACTTTCATACATTTAAGAAGTTACAAAACATTATTTTTCACTACATGTGCATGAAGAGATGTGTGCTTCTTTGTATATATTTTGTAAATAGAAAAACGTATCCAATGTGCATTTCAGGATATGGCAAAATATTTTTAGAACATTAGAGATTTAACTTTTTGCTAATAACAGCTCTTGAAAAAGTGATGTTCAAAAGTTTTGCCAGCATCTGCCACAGTATGTTTTCCCGTTGGAATTTAAACTTTGTATGATTGGTTTTGCCCAGAAACCCTAGAGAAAGATACTAATTTTTTTGAATGAGTGACAGCTTGAGAGCAAATTGGGAGGAAAAAATTGAGCAAGTGTTTTTTAAATATATGTGTATATTTTGTATATACTTTTCTTCTTAATTTAACCAAACTGGTCTTTTGTATATTGCCTGTGGCAAGCAGCGTTGTACATGTCAATAGACAACATACACTATCACTGCATTTAGACTGCCCACATGTCATGTCTAGGGACTTACAGTGCTGTTTTAAATACTCCTTTAACAAATGTAAATTAAAATCTTGTATAAATTGTTTTGTAATACTTTTTCTACTTGTGAATAAAATATTATGTGAACCAGTCTTGGTTTGTTGACCTCAAATTAATAATAGCTTTCTATACAAATTTAGTGATCAATTCTTCTAACTCCTTTACAATTCCATCATGGTGTAATTGTAGTAAGGTTATGGTAGAATTGTGTCCATCTTTGTCTTGAGATGCTTGCTGTTTAGCAGTAGCATCATTCTTCAAGCAGGAGGACCCTGAAGAAGCAGTATGTTAACATCAATGCTTAAAATCACAGTCCTTCAAAACTGTTGAAAAATTCTTCTCAAGAAAGGGGGGGAAGCTGGTAAGAACCATAGATTGCGGTCTTTTCAATGTCTTAGAAAAGAGAACCTGGTGCTCCACACAAGTAGGCTGTTTCAGATAAGACAGATAAGTAAATGATGAGAGGAGCTGTATTTTTGAAGCAGGATTGGAGTCATGGCCCCAATTTAAATGATTAAGAAAGGAATGACATGGTCTGACTGACAAGAGTAGAAGACTGAGAAGAAAGAGTAGTTTGATAATTGCATAAAATTAGTCCTTACGATAAAGTCATAAGCAGTGGCTGGATACTGAATACAGATAAGGATGGCAGATAACATAAAGCCAGGATGCTCATGCTGGAGTGTGGGAGCACTGTTGGGTTTTGGGGGGAAAGTTTGGGGGAAACTCAGAAGCTGCTCTGTCCCTGTAGCTGGTTTAGTCGAGCAAATTTCACATTGGTTTATCTCTGTGTACTGCTGTTATTCCTACAGTCTTTGAAGTACATAATTCAGAGCTTAACTGGGGACCACCTGCCCAGAATAGTAAGGACTCCTTATATCCCTGTGCCCATGTGCTGCACTCCTGAGCAGTCTTCTACTTGTTTTCTGCTGCGCCTGTCAGAAGTGGCAGCAACAGTTTACATGCCCAGCCCACCTGAGTGTCCTTGGAGTTCACTTTGAGGTGTGTAAGTCCGCACAGCAGCATGGGGCATGTTTAGGAGGTCACTTTGTGACAAAACAGGGAGCTTTGTGACTCTCAGCACTACCAGGATTGCAATGGAGTGCCCCTGACAAAAAATTAAAAAAAAAAAAAAATTCAATAAATAAACAGGATTTGAAAAACAGATATTTATTCTATCTGGAAACAAAGTACAACTCAGAACACATGATATATATGACCACAAAACTTGCATAGACATTTGCTCATATCAGTGACTATTATCAATGTCATTAACAAGGCGGCAATTTTCCAGCCAAGCTTTCCAAAAGGCTGCAAAAAAACACACCTACCCCAAAATCCTTTCCCTGCTTGCATTGCTGTTCAGTACGACAGTATTTCCTGCCTGTTCTACAAGGTAGACCAAGCCCTTAATCCAGTGCTGCTCATCCTACCAGGAGTTTGGGATCACGTGGCTTTTCCCTTTGTTGTGGGCTCTTTGAGGGCCTTTGGTTTGCATTCCTATGAAGTCCCTCCAAGCAACAACCTTCATGCATTAAATTAATCCTCTCCCTGTCTTTGGTGATGGAGGTTTAGATCGCTACCTGCAGCACATTCCAGCACAGACACTGCTGCTTTGTTTTGCCCTTTTAAAAAAGGGGGATTGAAGAAGAGTGTAGTGTTTTATCAGGCATGGAGCGAGCTGAGGCTGGGGCTGGGCACTGCAGAGCACAGCCCACACAATGCACACTTTGTGCTGGTGGGGTGCAATTTAATTCATATTTAGTTTTGGCCTGAGTGATGGTAAAACCCACTTGCTCGTCACATAGCAGCACATGAGCCATCTCGATTATGTCCAATAAGGTAGCGCTTTCAATAGGATAAAAATAATAGTGGGTAGATTTGCTGGGGAGCCTGCTGGTTTCCACAACAGCAGTGAATGATGGGATTAGAGGAAATGTTTTCTAATAGCCTACTGATGGAGACGGTGGCAGAGTTGGGGCATGCTGAGCCTTCTACACAGCACCACAGCTTCAACAGCAGGGTCAATCGAGTAGGACTGAGGGGGTTTTCCCACCATTTCATTATCTAAATCCTTATCACAGTTGGATTATTTTCTTTTTCTTTTCTTTTTTTCTTTTTGTTTTTTGTTGACTTGACAATGGGAGATTTGGCTTGTTCAAAAGGTTATAAATGACATTTTTCTAAAGCATTGGTGGAAAAGCAGACAAAAAGAGAAGGCAGCTTTTAGAAATGGCTTCCCCTGAGCCTCAGTCTTTCTGAAGTTTTTCATTTCTTCTGCCCAAGTCTCACTCTCAGTTTATGGATGGGCAATTCACGTTATCTAGTATTCAAAAATTACCCTAAGTATAGCAGGTAATATACCAAAATCTGGCTGTAAGCAACACTTTAAGGGAGAACACAGATTTACAGCTTAGAAAAAATTAAACCTTTGGAATTCCAGAGATCATTTTGATTTGCCCCAGGTCTCTATCAGGCAACTCATAGGAACATAAGGATAAACATATATAAATACAGAATATGTACAAAATAATAAGCTTGCCACCTTGCACATGACCTGAGGCAGGGCATTGTCCAGGTCAGTTACCTATTTTACTCCTAAATCCTTAACTTTGAGGAAATTACAGAACTCTGTGAAACAATTCAGGGGAGTCCTGTACACCACCCAAGCACTTATTCTGCATGTGGCAGAGATTACAAAATGAACTGAGAACTTAAAAAAAATACTAAAGGTTCTTTTCAATTATTTTAAAAGCCTTTCAGGCCAGGAATCTACGTTGCCTAGACATTTCACAGGCCAATATGGGAGTCTTAGGGGAAAAAATAAAAGTTACTGTAAAGACTTACAGGCAGTCCACTATGGTTCCCTTGCAGGGTGTTCAGAGCTGCCCACTGGAATATTCACGGAGTGCATGCAGACTCTCTGCTGGGTCGATAGCACCTGGAGGCCCTGCCTGGCCCCTCCAGAGGAGCCGAGAGGGCAGCAGCTGCTCTGATGCTCTTCAGCTGGTGGGGGTCTCCAGGGGGTTTGGGATGGGGGCATCCTGTGCCTGCAGGTGCCTGTGCTTCCACACAATAGGTGTTCAACAGACCCATATCGACCAGAACAGCAGCAGATGTTATTCCTTATGAAAATAAGAATAACGGAAAAAGGATATCTAGCTTTTAGCACACACAAAAAATGAGCAAAATGGGCCATTATGTCACAAAACATATTTTAAAAGCCAAAGTGAAGCACTAGTCTACAGCCACCTTACTTCTCTACTTCCTGTTCACCTAAACACACATAAACTCTGCACCAGCCCAAAGCAAAATGAGTCAGATCTCCAATCAGCCGAGTAACAGCATTTACCAGGCCAGTTTTGTCCCTACATTGCCAGTGTGCTTTCTTGCATATTGATGTTGACTCCTGCAAAATCTGGAAGCTCAGTTTAACATGAAGAAATTCAGCAGCAAGTATTGGCTTGGCCATTTGTTTGGCCATTTGTTGTCTCTCTGTTGCAAGAGAAAAAAGAAAGTTTTGACCAACCAGACCAAGTTGGTGCTGGTTTATGTTGTTAGATACAACAGTACTTGTGTTCCTTTATCAGAGTTTCAGCCTTACTAAGCCGTATCCCTAAGGATGTTCAACAATTGAAGTCAAGGAGACCCTGCACCAGTACAAGAGTGAGAATATCTTTCTGACTGAGATACCAAAACAGACCCATAATATGCCAGCAAATAACACTTGCATTTTGTCAAAATTCGTAACACTTTTTTGATATTTTGAGACTAAAAAGAGAAAAAAATCCTTGATCAAAAAAATTTATACACCATGAAAAAATGCTGTGAAAACTCATATAAGGGAAGTTTTCTCTGGGAAGGTTTGTGCAGCTACACTCCATGTTAAATCCTCAACCTACTGAAATCCTCAATTAAAGTTGTATTTTTAAATATACTTTAAAGTTTGGAGGATTTGTTGGTTACTCAAGGAAGACTAATCAATTTTTCATGGGCAAGAACTCCCACAAAGTTATCTCCATACATTGTTTTTTAACTGGCAGAACAGAAGAATTCAGGCAGATGAGACTCTAAATCCTCTAGATGATAAAATGCCTATTGTATTGATAGGTCAAAAGAAGTAAGCCCTGTGGGTTCAGCCCTCTCATTAATACAATGAGAGAGGCTGTGGGATCTGCAGGGAAGAGCTCAAGAATGCCATAAATTACATCTCCTGTGGCTTTCAACAACAAATAGATAGTGTTGGAGTTTATTCAAGGTGTTGGCAAGTGCTGTGGTAGGGATTCCTGAAAAATATCTGAGTGCCAGATGATGTTTTCTAATACACAGATTGGCACTGAGGAGGGCTTGTTACATTTATGGCCCAGATGCTTTCTTTTCCTAGAGAAAAATCTTTTTGCTGCCTTCCTGCAGTGAGTGGACTCTGGACAGTGGGGGAAGCAGCAAGAGCTGCAGGAGGCAGGGGAGAACAGGGAGCAGCTCTGGCTCTTCCAGCACACACTGCAGCCTCTTGCAGCTGATTTCCCTCTGCAAGTCTCCTAGATGAGCAGAGATTAGCTGTAAAAGTGCTTGGAAGCCTAAGAATCCCCAAAGATGCAATATTGTACCTTCTGCAGATGTATCAGTGTTGTAACTGCAGCAGCTGAGAGAGGTAAGTAAATAGAAATTATTATCATCTGTTAGCTGAGGGGGTGAACCAAAAACAACTAAAAGTTTTGGACTCAAGGCCTCCTTGGATCTGCTTTCTGATGTTTGCTCTTCATCCAGTTAAAAGTCTACAGCTGCTGCAGCTCCTCGGAGGATACTCCTGCAGTTCTTACCTGATCTTAGGGAGCAGAAGTTGCCCTGCAGTTTGGTCTTGTTGAAACTCCATGCTGAAAGAGCTGAAGGGTTTAAATGCCTGACAATCTGTGTCCTTTTCCTAATTACCTCAGGTTTTGGACAAAACAAAACAAAAAAAAAGACTGTATTCAGATTTTGCTTAATTGCATAACATTTTCTCATGGAAAGGAAAGGCAGATATCCTAACACCACCCAGAACATGGCCCTGGAATCAGCTACTGCTTCATGCTGTTACTGCTGCTCTGTCCCCTGACCCAGTGACGAGGCCAGAAAAAAACAGAAAAACCACCTCTTTGACCAGATCAACCCTAACCCACACCAGCAACCCTTTCTTTAAAAGCCTGCTATTGAACCACTGCCTATGGGTAGTTCAAACAAAACAAAACAAAAAGGGGAAAATAAAGAGAAGGAAAAAAGCTGCATAAAAGTTGTACTGAAGAATCATTCAGTAAAATTCCCATTTGGGTATTAAAAGCTTAGCTAAATAACCCTGGGCTGCATGGGAAAACAAGTAGGAAAGAAAACTCTTCTATTCTCTAGAATTACCCTGCCCTTCAAGCATACCAGGCATTTTATCTTCTTAGCTTTCATAAAAAATCCATTTTGTGAACAAGACATGCTGCATTTACCCCTTATTCTAGACACAGGAGGATTTGTCCTCCCCAGCCCTGTGTCAGAAATAGTAACACACAACACAACACTCGCATTGAAGACTCTTTCCACTCAGGAAAGGAATGTCCCTCTCTCTTTCTTATCCCCTCTCCTCTGTTTTATGGCTCTTTCCTACCTCTCTGCCTTATTTATCACTGTTGCAATTTTCAGGTATTTGTTTGCCTGCTTTCCTCCAGGCCTGTGTTTCTCATTCTCCTCAGCTGCCTGGTCTGATCCCCCATTGACACTGGAAAGTAGAAGTGGGGGTTTAATTTCCTGAATTTGGAAGATGTAACACATGCACAATGGAAAGCTTGCTATTAGGAAGACAGAGAGATTACATCCAAAGCCAATCTACCCAGGGATTTATTTGGTTGGATTCCTATCTGTGGACAGCTGCTTCTGAAATGGAAGATAACGGTAAAGTGCTTAAAATGGTGATTTTTAAGTGCATGCCCTGATTGGGATTTTTCTGCAAGACTCCTCCATGGAAACTAGGGACAAGGAGCTGGTCACAGCAGCGAGACAGAGCTATCAGTAAAAATTGCTGATAACAGGACTTACCCTCAGGTGTTGCAAAAACTTACCTATAGAAAAGATCACCGACAGGACAGTTGGGAAGTGTGATGGTTTAAACTGACTGGAAACACAAAGCTGCCCTCTTTTTTGGCCTGGAACAGTCAGTTTCTCTTCCCTGAGATAATCTTACCACAAAATACCACAGCAAAATAAATAATCCTTCGTATCAGATTGACTTTGCACACCTGGTATTCGGCTCAATTTCCTAAATGGGTGAGTCAAAGCAGGTTGGGCTGACCTGTTAGCTGAGACACAGCAGGGCATTCTCTCCTGTGCTCTTAGACTGGTGGAAAACAGCACCAATGAGGAAAGGAATTACTGCAGAAAGGACGACACCGTTAAATCAGTCTCCTGCTTAGAACTGCTAAGTATAAATCAGCCCAAATCACATTCATGTTATTTCATTATACTCAGTTCAACAGAATTTTAACAATAATGTTTTAAAACACTTCAAAAACTTAAGAACAGCGATATGGAAGAAGTGGAACAAAGAGTCCAGTCTAATTTTGGCCAAAACAGGCAAGAGTCCCCACAGGCACTGGGAGGGGGTGCCTGGGCAGGAAAACACCTATCCATTCCCTGCAGGCTTACTGGCAGCACCCTACTCCCACCTCAGACCCTCACCTCTTCAACCTCACCAGCTATTTCTGGTGAACAGATCCAGTTTAAATAATAGAATTATATATTTTTATACTATGCTGTTACAATCTTTACACTTCTACAAAAAAGAAAACTACAGGGCCCTTAAATGGGGGCTTTCAAAAGCCCCTTCAGCTTCTAATCAGGGCTGGGTTCTGGCTGATCCAGTCCCTCTGCAGCTCCTCACCTGCCTGCAACGAAGGCAGAAGCAATGCCGTGGCCATGGCTCACAGCAGAAGGAGTAGTCTTGTGTTATCGTGACATCTGCCCCTCCCTTGGCTTTTGCAAAGTGTTTTG
Source organism: Pomatostomus ruficeps (assembly GCA_013400735.1). NCBI lineage: Eukaryota > Metazoa > Chordata > Aves > Passeriformes > Timaliidae > Pomatostomus > Pomatostomus ruficeps. Next base: position 15,382 of record VYZT01052795.1, read on the forward strand.
TCGGTGTTTGCACAAAGTCTTCCAGCAGGTGAATGGCTTTTCCACAGGACACATGCACTACACTGCAATGTCTCACCGTGCCATGACCTGTGGCCTCAGAGAAGCATTTGCACTTGGTCTGTTTGGTTCTGGCTCTTTATGAGGTGGTGGAGAGGGAAACTGCAAACTGGTGTCTATGAGTGAGCCTTTTTCTTAGCGCTACTCATGGACCTCCAGCAGCTGAAGAATGTACTCCTGTCTGCAATTAATCCATCAGTTTGTGGTGTATGGAAACCCAGATTCAGGACTGCCTGAAACTGTTGCCACTACCATGTGCAAGCTCTTGCAGTGTTGTTCTGGATGGGGATTTTTTGCTGGGAATTCTCAGCTGAGGACCCATCATCTCTTTGTAACCTCCACAAAGTGGGCACCAACCTGCTCCTCCTGGGTGAGATAGCTCTGTGCAGGGTCCCAAGTTTAAGCCAGTCCCTGCTGGTACACTGCCCAGTGGAAAAGCTAAAGAGTGCACCAGTAAGAGACCCAAGAGGAGAAAATGATATGTTAAGCTGTGATTGGCCTTGTAAAGCCCAAATTCAAAGGCGACGAGTAAAGGATGGGCAAAGCTGCAGATAGAGAAAGTGTGGATGTAAAAGTTGTTGTAATAGGAATGATTTTAAAGTTAAGGAGCCCAGAAGGAAGTGTAAATCAGCCTCACACCTTAACTTGGTGCAACACCTGGAAGGCTGATTGACCATGTACTTGCTTTCAGCAGAGCTACAGAACAGGAAGGTTTGTGACACCTTGTTGCAATGAGCAGTCTGTGCTGGGCAGCTCCTGAACTGGAAGCAAGGACAGGTCACAACCACTTCTGGCTTTTGTGACTGGGGAGGCCCTGGCAGGGCCAAGCTGCTGCTCTCCACTGTCACAGAACAGATCCTTTTTACCCCACACAGCCCTGTGGCATTTGTTCACAGGCTGAATTAGCCCTCTGGGAGCTGCATCAAGGCTCAGCCCAGCAGCTTCAGGCACCGTGAGGGCCTCCAAGGGACACAGTGAGGCAGAAAAGCAGTACTGGGGAGGGGGCTGGGTTCCTTGACACCAGTGTGTCACACCAATGCTCCTCCTATGCTTTAATTAAGGAAAAGTGAAGTCTCAGACTGACCTGGACAAGGAGAGGGGATTCCAAATAGCACAGAGAGCTGGTGTAGCTGGCAGCCAACTTGGTGCAGTACTGAGGAGTGGAAGCCGTGGGAAAGTGAAACGTACTCATCAGCAATGCCAAAGGGGAAGAAAAGACAAGATGCAAAGCATGATGTACAAACCAGATCCTAGAAAAGAATAACATTTGTATCATTCCAGCTAGGGTCATATGAAGACAGTGACAGCGGGCTCTCTCTCTATAAATGCTTCTGAAAGCAGTTTTTAAGTAAGTCTAAGTCAGGTATGCAGCTGATTTACCTGTTTCCAGACAAAATAAAAGAGCTCCACATTCTCTTGACGGGCCTCAGCAAGGTTTAATTCCCTCTTTAGAGCTTTTTTAATTCCTTTTTGAATGAGCACAGCTGTGCTGTACACATTTCAGTTCAAACCAGCCCTTAAGAACACACTTCCCAATCCCTGAGTTCAGAAAAGCAGCTGAGGATGTGACTTGAATGGCTGCCTGCAGCAGCTTCACCAGGACCTCCAGGACCATGATGGCTCCATCAGGACCAGCTTGCTGTAATGGACCTTTAATTACCTCCTCCTTTGCTGGCTGATCCCACCTGAAGTGGATACAGTTACAGGATCTGAGTGTGGAACTCAGACCTGGAACTGTAATTTAAACACTGTAAACTTCCAGCTGAGCCAGCAAACACCTATTGTCACTTCAGCATCCCTTTTCTGGGAGATATGCTAGACTCAGGCCAACAGGAAAAGCCATGGAAGGCATAAACAATCTTGGGACATTGACACTGTGGATGTGCTGCTGAGCAGCAAGAGCAGGCCCAGTCTCCACTGAACAGGAGCTGGGCCAACACCCAGGGACAGCCCTCTCTTAGAAAATCCACCAATTATCAACAACTTCATCCCCTCAGTGTCACCAGTGCCCAGTTTTTTTATGGACAGCTTCCAGTCCCTGCAGGAGAGATGGCAATTCAGTGCCCCACTGACGATGCTCCTGAAAGTGGAGTAAGATGTGGAGGCTGCTGCCAAACACCCCAGCACTCCTGAAGAGTAAGAAAATACCAGTTTGGCTGCCATGGGCCCTGCCAAGAGATATTACAAGCCCCAGATGACCTCTGGGCATATTAACACCTACTCTTTTCCAAACAGTGGTCATGCTGGATCCAGTGCTTCCTTCCACTGTGAGCTGGCTTATTCACACTTAAATTGCTTAGAGCAGTAATAAGGAAGAGAGAAGTTACAGACAGATTTCCCCTGCCAGCCATTTGCCTGCCTTTCTGTTAGTGTTCTGTTTGTGGTTTGTATTTTTTATTAATTACAAATAGCAGTGTCCAGGAGGCTGTAGTTTTTATGGTATAGGTATAGGAAAAAGGCAAATAAAAGGCGGGAGAATGAGTTGCCTGCAGAGACAGGGTTCGTCTCTCCCAGCATCAGCTTTGCCAACAGAATAGCAGGGCTGGAGAGCAACACCCTGTGACCAGATGGGATTTCTCTGTAAGGTAAGTCAATATAAACAGGGTAAATTTATCTGGAGGATTTCCTCAGGTTTGATCTCAGGTCCATGGAGGGAGGTAAGGAGCAGCAGCAGTACAAACGGAAAGACCCAAAACTGGCTTTGATGATTTGGTGTAACAAGGAATTTTCTGAAATATGCAGAAAGCAAAAACTTTTCACTTACCCCATCATTTTCCCCAAAGTTCAGGGGGAGATAAAATAGAATTCTAGGATGTCAGCCAAACCACCAGCTCCAGCTTCCTATTTCTCCCATTTCCATGTTCATACTGCGACTGTTGTTCCAGGTCTTGATAAATAAACTATCTAGGAGCTCACTTTTAACAAAGCTTCTCAACAATCACAGAAACCCCATGCTGACTTTGGCCCTTAAACACTGTTTCAGGGGTCCAGAGCTAATGCAGCATTCACGTTTGTCCTTTAGTTGACTGAGTGCGCCGATGGATCTTCTGTCTGCAGCTGGAGCACCAGAGGGGCCTTTGGGTGAGCACAGCATGAGCTGAAGTTTACCTTCCCCAGTCCTGACATCGATACGAGGTGCACAGCTTCTCTGCTCCAGCCTAAAACCCCAGGTGAATAATGAAAAAAGAAGATAAATCTGGAGATGCAAGATGGGATGAGAAACAAACATGAATCAGGGAAGAAGAAAAAAACACAGGCTTTAGCTGGCGAGGCACAGGTGCCAGAGCAGCTGGCAGACACCTCTGACAGACAAAGGGAAAGGCATGGAAAATGGGATAGCTTGCAAAGGAAGAAACTGAATGTCAAATCAGCTATTACCATGTACTTAGCCAGCCTACATCAGTTTTTCATGTACATTTGAGACTGTCAGAAACAACCAAAAGAAAAGAAATAAAAGCTGAAAGCTGATTTTCTTGGAAAACAGAGATTACAAACGGAACAAACTATTAAAATCACTTTGTCTTGGGAATTTGGTTTAAACACCAGATTAAATCAAAGATAGCTAATTTGATGAAGTAGAAAAATTTCTCTAAATCCCTACTTAGGGAAAACACCGCTAGCAATTCAGCACTGTTTTGCAAAAGACCTTCAATGTTAAATATTTTCAGCGAGAGCAATACCTGCAGATACATGGCACTTCTCCATGCATAAGGGACACATTTGCTGGGCAGGCTTCAGGGCAAGATAACAAATTAAACTTATAGGAGATAAGAACGTTTGCCACGATGGTGAGGAATCAGGTCTGATCAGAACTTACCTTGTCACCGTCAGCTGAGCTGGGTTACAGACCCTAATGGCACTGCCTCTTTCTTCAGCATACAGTGGCACCTCCAGTTCTTGAGGAATTCCTTCTCAACCTCCTGTGACAGCACAGGGGGGAAAGGCTATTTCTGCAAATGTTAAGAGACAATGAACTGCCACTTCAACTCTCATTTGTAATGAGTAGGATTTACTCTGGCTAGCATGAATCATTTTGATAACACATACAATTAGTTTTATAGAAGTTTTAGTATGTTATAAAAGCTGCTCTATCACTTGTGTTCCCCCGGGGCTCTCATATAAAATGATTTTGTTACAACTGTATTCTCCTTGGAAGTGAATTGCAGACAACTGAGCACACCTTTATGTCAGAAGCATTGAATGCCAAGACATTCAAGGCAATTTTGACACCTTTTTCATTTCTAAAATCCAAAGACACCCCTCTGCTCCCCGGCTGTTGCTCAGCCGCCTCCACACAGCCCCTGGCTGCCCACAGCAGATGCTGCAGCTCAGCTTCCCGGGAACTGGGATGCTGTCAAATCACCCTGGAGGCAAACACTCAGCAGGTATAAATAACACAGGTCTTTAATAACTTCATCTGAGCTACAGAAATTTATGCTGGATGAGGGTTTGTCTCTGTGCAGGGAGCTGCAAGGTGAGTTAACTGGATTCCATCTTTGTGAGGAAGAACAGTGGGGTTGGTAGGAGTGTGCACTAAGTGAAACCAGCAAGCCCTTCTGATTTTATACACATTTTTTATTTTATGTGTATTTTAAATACTAAAAGTAGGCTATGATTGAGCCTTGTGGCTACTTCTGAAGAGCACAATTAATAAACAGACTATTTTTAACAACTGCATTGCTAATCTGTTGTGAGCATGCCAGAGGAGCTTGATGAGGTTAAGGGCTGCTGCAAGCATCAGCCAAACACTGGCTTCTGACCATGTTCAAGGGACAAATACCTTCAAACACCTATCTGATAAATTATTATTATTACTCATGAGGAGCAGCTGCCTACAGAGTATTGAGAGCTGCTGTCCTGTGGCCTGTAACCAAAAGGGGCTCATCAATCCCAACTTGGCCCAGCTTGGCAATGCTTCACCTTCTCAGTGGATCGCATTCAGGGCATTTCCCCAAGGCCCAGCTTTCACACAGTGCGGGGAAGATGGATGAGAAATGCTATTTGAGCATGATACAAATGTCAGGCTAAATGGGCACCAGTAGTAGCAGCTGTGGACAGGGTGGGAAGAACCTGTCGTGCTGCCATTTTGCTTTTCCTCTGACATGACCACAACGCCCCTAGGTCAGTCACAGCCCAAAGCATCCCTCAGCTCCTCCTACCCCCTGGGTCATGTCCCAGTGCAGCTGTAAGAGCAGGCAGGTAAGGGGGCCTTTGGGAGGTGTCTAAGGAGTGAAGTGAAAAGGCTGTAAGGAGTCAGAAGGACAAAAGGCACTTCATAAAATCCAAGATGTCCTGAAGATTAATTAAGAGCATCTTCTGCAACTATTTTAATATTGTACTATGTGATGCTGTCAATGACACATGAATTCAGTTGTGTAGGAAAGGCAGCAAAAGTAAAGATGGTAGCATTTGAAAAGGCTAAAAAAAAAATAGTAAGTTTAGCACTTTGGGTTCTGTAGTGAAACTGGGGTTCCTGACACTCCTATTCCAGCCACCTGTGCTCTCTCTTTAGTTACTGGAGCAACAAAAGGCACATAAAAGTACTGGTGCATCCTCACCCTTAGACTGGTAGGATATCTTCCAACAGAAGATGTCTGTTTCTTCTCATCAGGAGTGAAGGCAGCCAGAATGGCAAGTGTTAGCCACCTACAAGCTGCCTGAGAAGCTACAGGCAACTGCTGTCAAGAAGCATCCCACTCCCTTCCCTCTGTGCTTTTAAATCTCCACAGCAGCAGAGCACCAACCAGTCATCCTGTCAGATCTGTATCGTCACTTTGCTTCTGGTTTCAGTAGTTTGTCTCCAAGAGATTTTTTGGATACTTCCTCTGAACAAGCAGTCGGAACGATTTCCTACACCCATGCAGCTCCACGTGCCAGCTGTTGAGCAGCCGCAGTGGACTTGAAAGTAAACAAACCTCAGCCCAGGGAAGATCAGAAGGGCCGACAGACAGCCCTGCTGGCGCTGATTTATACTTCCTTATCTTTTATCTCCTTCCCTCTCCTCCCCGAGCACACTAGCTGTTCTCCCACGGTCCTTCTCCCAGGGAAATGTGTGTGCTTGCTTTCTCTATCATGCGTCTTCAGTTCTCAAGTTCTTTAACTCTTGAATTCTTTCTAATTTTGATGTAATACTCCCCTTTTGGTACACTGCAAACCTGCTGGGGTAAAGCACCGCCTTGAACTTGTTCCCAACAGCAAGCAACTAAATCCCTGGCTCTGGGAACACAAAATCTCCAATACTTTGCCCAGAAGCAATTTGAAATAGCAGATGCACAATGCCTCCCACTTCACAGCAAGCAGAGGAGGTGCTTTGGCTGACACTGCTTTTCCAGCTCTCCATGGAAGAGAAGGGGAAGCTGCCAGCAGGACAGTTATCCAGCAAGCACAGACTTGCCACCATCGTGGAAAAACCTCCTTCCAAAGACACTCTCCTCATTCACAGCTTGTAGGACCAGAAAAGATGTCTCTGCTCTGGTGTAACTGAGGCTACAGGGCTTCTCTAAATGAATCTGAATTAGGGCAGGTATTTCAGAAAAGAGCCCAGTTCTGATATACATTTCTAGTGCTGACTGGTCAACTCCAGCATCACTTCTCATGTTGTGTCTCTGCTGTCAAAATATAAACTAGAAATCAGGTGCAACTTTGTCTAATTTCAGCTACCAGCTGCTGCTAAACACTTCTTTTCAGACCAATGTTCAATCTTTCAAATTTGTGCTTCTGTATCATGATTATGTTAATCTTCTGATAGACTAAGATGCATATTTTCTGAGCCACCAATATTGCTGTTACAATCATCTCTTCGTTTCCATCTTAGTGTCATCTCTAATACTAAGCTCTCTTACTTTGATATATATTAATTTTTTGGTTTTACACACTGTTTAAAGTCTGACTCGCTGTAAAAGCAGCTATTTAACATCTGTAGAAAAGCTTTTATCAACATATGACATGAATTCTTCCATCTGGAGTTCCACTGAAGACAAAGCAGAAACATTTTTGAACACCTCTGCCTTTTCTGTTACTGACAGTGCGGCGATTTCCATTTTAGATTTCCTGCTGTGGAAAGCAAGCTCTCTTTCACGCTGCCCAAGCTTTTAACTCAGAGGTTATTTTGCTTCTGTGTCAACCCATTGCCATGTCCAATTTCTCATCTGTATTCAATTCTTTCTTGCCTGATTTCCCTTGCCTTCCCTGCCTTCTTAACTGCTGCCTTTTCTTCCTGTTATCTTCTTTGGTGTTTGGAGAATTTCATGCAGCACCAGCTGCATTTATGTCACCTGAAAGTAATTATTACACAATATATCAGTCTATCTTAAGTGAATCAGAAAATTAATCACATCAAACATTAAAAAAAAAAAAAGCAGCAAAGTTCACACCTCAGACTTCCAAACATAATCCACCTGTGCTTTTCTGATGTGTTGTAATTATGGGTCATTATTTCAGGATTGCATAAGGGTATAATTTCTTCTGAAGATATTCACTACTTATTTTCCATAGCAGCTAAAATCCAAAACATTGTAAAATTTCAGATTAAATGCATGATGCTGAGTTACAGTATTATAAACCCAGTTTTTGGATAGCTAATTCAGCAGCCCCAGTGGGAAAGTGTGGAATGCTGGAAAAGGATTACAGTGGTTTTTACATTTACGAAGAGTTACGCTGCTGGTCACAAGAGAGGTCTCACATTACTGAGAGTACACATTATTTGCTGGAAAATAAAAGTCTCTTGAAAAGCAAAAAAAAAGAAAGGAAAAAAGCATAAGACATTGCAACAGCTGGAAGCATTTTTAGACACTATCAAAAAAAGAGAAAAAAATTAGAATAATATTTCTCTTTCTGTAGTAAGCCTCGTAGTAGTGGTATAATATGTTCTCTAGAGACTTAATAATGTCTACTGTTCAATCCTCAAAGGTTATTTCATTTTTAAAAAAAGCAGTGGAGTCAACAATTTCTTCGTAAAAGAACCTGAAGCTGTCGTTCTAAGATGTATTTATTTTTCCACCAGCTCCCATCTTTGACAGACATCCCACAAGTTATAAATCTGAGCAATAAGTTGCATTCCACCATGCTCTGGCAAAAGGCAAGATTTTCTTCCTTTGTAAATATCTGATTTCATATTAGGAAGATATTGTTTGATGCCACTCCGATAAAACCTTGAAAAGACTGCTGTTTGCAGAAGGATCAAATAAGATGGTTAATTAAGGAAGTAATAGCAGCCATGAGCACAAAACAATATGACTACTGCATATAGTTTGAAGAGGTATCTGTACACTAAATCCAACATCACTTGAATTTCTTTTGAATTAAAATGTAGGGGCAATCTCTTAATTGTAAATGCTCTCCTTATCCCGCCAATTACGATGCTTTATTTTTTTTACCACAGTGCTCCCAGAGCCATGTCAGCACGAGGATTTCCGTTTGCTAAGTTCTTTTTGTCACAATGAATCTTTCAACGTGTGCCAGCTCCAGATAAACATAATTGTTAGTTTGTTCCAGTACAAAACCCAGGCGACAAACAACGCAAGGCTCCCTTAGCAACACCCTTGAATTCCCTTTGAAATATACTTCCATTAAATACCCTACTGTGGGCTGTTAAATTTACATTCACCAGCTATTGTAATACTTTACAGGCCTTCCCATTTTCACAGTGTGTTTTTATTCACACCTAAACTGACACTTAGTTTTTGTGGGTTTTTCAATGTCTTTACTTACAGCAAAATGCCCACCTAGTTTGTTGAGCAAAACCATTCCTTGCTTTCGGGGACCAACTGCAGATACACAATGGAGTCAGTCAGCGGTGCAAGCCAGACGCCCTGTTGTGGTACATGTCTGAAAATGAGCCCACTGTGATTTAATCAAAGCATCTAAAAATGTCTAAACACAGCTCTAACAGAGTGACAGTGCAACTCATACAAGGCAACTTCCACCTTGCAAAAACAGACAGTGAAAAAAATAGGGTAAAATATCAAACAATATGCTATTGTACGGATTCTGCTAAAAAGAGGGCAAATCATCCAATCAGCTCTCATTCTCATTTATCCCTTCTCAAACACCCACTTTTCCTGGCTGGTTTTTTTTATCTTTACTTGCTTCTCTCTCAGTTACTTGCCCTGATCTCTCAGCTTTGTTTCTCCTCTTGCTTCTTTCACTGCATTTCCGCTGAGCAGAATACTTATGATACCTATTATAATAACCTACAGAGGACCTCTAAACAAGGCCATTCCTAGAGAAAAAAACACCAGTTTTCTTCTTTCTCTTTTTTTCAAAACACCCTCAAATACCATTTCATAATTTACTTAGAAGGAAAATGAAAAACCCACTGATAACATTCCCTTTGTTAATCATCCACTATATAAGGTGCAACCTTAAAGTGCTCCAGCCTATCCTGGAAAAATATATTTGTTTTGAACTATTTTGTTTCCCCTCCAAAACCTGCCCTCCTATACTTTAAACAGTTCCCCAAACTCGTTCACTCATCATTAAAAGGAAACTCCATGTGAGCAAACATGCAGGGATCAGATCATCTGTAGGGTACCTCTTTTACTCCTTTGTCTCTCTTATGTGGTGCAACATATCTCTTTCCTCCTCACCCTAAAATTTCCCATTACGGACCTGTAGGACCACAGATTCACTTCTCCCATCTTTGTTCCCTATTTCAAATACAGATCCTAGTTTTTCACTTCTTCTTTCTTTCTGATTTCCCCTTTGTTTCAAACACAATTTGCTTTTCCCCAGTGCAGGACTCCTACAAGAAATATGGTTAAAAAAGGTTAAAGAAAATTCATGGGCCTGTGAGAAAGACCCATGTGAACAGTTCTGGGCCATACCATCAAAAGGGAAGCCCTAAGAGTGAATCAATGTGTGTACCAAAAGACCATCCATACCTCTCCAGTCACCCTGAAGATGAGTTCAATTCCCATTTACTCAGATGTTCCAACAAGATCAAATTTTCTAACGGTACAAGCTAGAGGATTTGTTCTCTCAAATTCCATGCTTAAGCTCCTATGCAATGGAAAACAGTCATCTTCATAAATGAAAACAGGTGATCCAATGAAAGTATTTATTACCATTCCACCAACATGAACAGTCAAAATTTAAAAGTGTTCACCAAAAAGCAAAACCAGTCACAACAATATTTTATCCACAATTATGAAGACATATGCAATCTTCCATAAAAGAATTCAGTTCTGTTGTTATGAGTCCATGATAAAAGTTTCAAAGTCATGGTCTAAGTCTGAAACAAGGGCATCCACAAAATCTTCAATGGAAGGGGATTTCTGAAGCATACCTACAAAAAAGACAACATACACTTCATAAGGATCCTGTGACCTTGACAGCTTCAGTAATAACATTTACTGTTAACTAACTTAATGTCACTATACAACAGAAACAGCTATTAGGTTTCTTTGTCAAGAAAAAAAGTGCAATTATAGTGTATAGGGATTATTTCATTTCTTCAAGATGCCTGTTACACATTTTCACAGAATTGACAGGTTTCAAGATTGTTAACTGATTTTTATCATTACAACCTTGTTTAAGTAGGGAATTATATCTGTTTTAAAGCAGTCTGTAACCACAGACTCCATCATTTCCAAACGACTGAAATAAATTAGTGATTGAGCAGGTATACAAATCCTTATCTGCTAAGTCTCAGCTCTGACCAAGCCAGAAAAAATATATTTTCTCAAAGCATTACACACCTTGGAATCATTTAATTTAGTATTTAAAGTACAGCTATATCTGAAATTTTTGACAAGGCACAAAACATATTCAAACAAAAGTAATTTCTATATAATGCAGTTTTAGTTTTGCTTTTTTACAGTACCAGGACTTACTTTTTCTTTAGAATTTATATTACTGCATCTGTTAGCTGTAGTACTTCGCTACAGGATAACAGACAAGAAAATTAGCATAACAAAGAATCATGCTCAAGTACTTTGTCAGGTAATTTTATATACAGAGAAGATAAAAATTTCACCCCTTCCTCTCCAGAATCCCAATTAATAGAAGGCATGAGAATATATCCTTTGAATTATTTTCAGATGTTTCTTTGTACTTAACATTACATAAAGTTGGTCTTTTCACTGTTATTAACATTTTCAAGATACTATATGGAAATTTACTGCATAACTTATACCAGAAAAAAACCCAAAAAACCAACAGTACAACTGCCAAAAAATGTAAAATTTAATCTTTGTATTTCTTTGAAGTGATCTCTTCTTTCTGACAACTGCCAATGTAAATATAACCTTGTTCTACCCTTTCTGATCAGTGTGCCTACTGAACATAAATTTATATTCTTTCACATCCTCAATAATATTTGCTTTTGGTGGAAATTATGATTGCATGTTGCTAAAAGACCATAATCCTTTACTATAACACAATGACTCAAAACCCATCAGGAAACAGACCAGCTCAAAGTAAATTGGTGTGAGCAACCAAAAACAATTTTCTTGCTAAGACCTTACAGGATTCCATTTCAATCTGATTTAAACATATATTACAAGTGTCAACACAAACTGCCATGGCTCAGTAGATTAATAGCAAGCACTAAAAGGAAAACAAATCTCACACTACCTATAGATTGACTGAAATGCTGTTAAATGAAGTTCGCATCAAGCTGTTTTCAAAATGAAAGAGAACAGAATTAATATTTCAAAGTACTTGGTAAACTTGTCATCTACTCTAATGTTAGAAAAAATTGCTGTGTAATTTCTTGTAGTTCCCAATGAAAAATGGCTTGCTATGTGCTAGGCTGAGAAACAGATGTGCACAGATACCCAGCTACTAATCTGAGCTCCCCAGAGAGCCATGGCCTCTTGCAGACTCCCTCTCTCGGGTTCCTGGCAGGGGAACATGAATATTTGCTCCCTAACAGCCTTGGAAAAATTCCAGTTAAACTTGTATTTTCCTGCAGTCTTCACAGAAGAGGAGAGAGTGCCTGAAGAAGGTGACAGGGATGGCAGCCCACTGGAACATGTATGGACATTCCTTTTTCACCAGTTATCAATATGGAGAGATGACTAAAATGCTGGACAGATGGTACATAAAGATGGCCATAACAGACATAACCACCACTTCCCAAGCCCCATTATACAAAAATTCCCCTCCAATACTGACTTTATAAAGAACAGCCTGTCTGGATGGTTTTTAGCCCGTTCTTTGACACACTAACAATTATTCTGCCAATTATCGATACATGGCAAAAGAAGAGCTAATAGTATAATGATTAGGCAGAAGAGAAGAAACTGAAGCTGGGATTATCTTCAAGGAGATGTAATTTCCCCTCTTACATAAAAATGAAAAATCATAACAAAAACATTCCAACCCTGGGTATTACAAAAGGAATAAGAGAAATATAATTAACTACACTACACTTGGATGTATTTTAGTGCAGCTGAATATAGTCTTATCAAGTATCACTCAAAACTTGTTACAAATTGTATTTATTTATTAAAACCAGGTCTGCTTTAAATATGTAGGAGACTCCAAAATCATTCTGGCAATGGTGATGTCAAATGACCTCCTACCCAGTAGTTCCAGCTTTTGATAACAAAAACAGATTTCAGATTTCTTGCGTTAGTGGTCTGTTGCACTGCAATTTTTCCAACACTGACATCAAAAGCAGACACTAACAAACTTTGTTTTTGCAAAAAAGGGATGAAGAGTAGCTGAGGTCATTGCTGAAGAACTCCTACTGTAGTGAAATGATGATGTCCTTATTAAATAACTAACTACAGATTTTAGAGTAGACAGCTCCAAAAGAAACAGGCAATGATGGTATTTCTGGTTTTTAACCTCTTACTCTATACTGATGTGCTAAAGAGTGGTCATGTCTCTCTTTAAACCCCATTAAAATATATCAAAGCAAGACCAGCTTTGATATATTGTAAGTACTCAGCACTTCAGTCTAAATGATTTAGTAAGATGTCCACAAGGTCTGATGGTTGCAGTTTTCAAATTTAGGAGTGTATTTTAATACATTCAGCCCAACTCCTATTTCAGCTCCGTCTCTCCCAAGCCTAAGGCAACTGCATAGCTTATCTTCGCTGCTTTGAAGTTTCTTTCACATTACAGCACTGTGGTTAACCACACCCTTTTGAGAGATGGTTAGCTATAACCTACAATCACTGAAAATTGAGAGAAGAATAAAGCCTGTGGCAAAATTTGGCCTCTGCTCCCCTGGAACACTAATTATTTTGGGTCTGTGTAGCTTGAGCTAACATATGTTGCCATTCACATCACCTTTTAGGATTTATGCATATTTCTTACACTTTCAAAGAGATATACAATCATTATCTGAAGATTTTTTGCAGCCTCTTCAAATTATAATTACTCCATGAAGTACAATCTGAGGCATGGAAAAGCAAATTTTCAAACAGCACTGGAGCAAATGGGTGTTTATTTACACAGCCAGTTGGTTTGGTTACCATGTAGGCACAGAGCTGAGTATGACTGTTTGCAATGTAATATGGCATCAACAAAGCAAAGGCACAACCTCACATGCATTTTGCACGAGGACTTCTTCAGAAGCCCCAAGGGCAACGTGACTGCATCAAGGCTGCAGAAGTGCACTCCAGGATATGCTCCATGCTCTCAGTTCCCAAAGCATGCAACCCAGTAGTTTTCACACTGCAATTCACTTTCTGTCTATGCACCTGAGTTTTTTTCCAGCCAGGGAGTGCCAAGAGAGAGAGGGAGGAATGGTGCACACCTGAATCTTGTTCAGACCTGCAGCCAGCACACAACTGGACCTGGAAGGGACACCTGGGTTGTATAACTTGAAAGGAATTTGGAATCCCTAATACCATGTAGTCCTAGGAAGGAGAAAATCTGCAAGAGCCAGAGTTTGTGGTCAACACAAAATGACAGAGGAATCAAGTTCTTCTCAAAATGTATTTTTTCTCTAAGAAAAATTAAAAGAAAATAAGCCTCTTGGACAAAGCATTGTTCACCCGTTTTCAATTGCTCCTGCTGTCCATATTTGTGACTATTTCTGTATTTCATTGACTATCAAGGGGGTAAGATAAAAAGGGTCACTTCAGAATGTTTTTAAAGTTTTCAAAAAACCTTTATGATTTTGGGTTTTTTAAAGAAAACAAATGCCAAGAGAATCATCAAATGCAAACAACAACAAAAAAAGTATGTTGTGTTTCCTAATTAAAGACTAGTTCAAACAGGAACCTTGTCAGTAACTCCACAGGTCAGATCCTTTATCTTTCCTAATCAGTACATCTATGGAATCATGTTGGAGAAAGATGAAAAGCTAGGGTCATATCCAAACACAAAAGAAAGACAATAGATAGCTTCTGAGAAGAAAATTGTAACAAAGAAACTGCATAAATGAAATGTGCTTGTGAAGTAACCTGTTATCAGTCAATGAACATGGCTAACTTCACAATGAGGTATGGAAGCACTTCAAGGGTGAGGCTGCAGATGTGCATCCGAAAGCCAGACATGTGCAAGCCCATACAAAAACCACCTGAAATAACACCCTAAAAAAGTTTTTGAAATAGGGCACTAATGAGCACAGAATCTGGACTGTTCCTCTGACGAAGAGTAAAATCAATAGGCTTCAAAGTTTGGTGGAATCTGTCTTTAATCAGATATGTTTTGTTACTTGCTATGGCAGCATAGTTTTGCAACTGATGGAAACCAACAGGAGACAGAAATCAAGTATTCTGGAATATCTATAATGAAAAAAAACAGCAAGAGGAATCAGACACTCATTGAACCTAAACAAATTAAATTGTTCTTTACTTCATGAATTCTCATTTTTTTAATAAACACAGACCAATCAAGTACAAATATAACCTTTTCCATCAGGTGTGTTCTATGATTTCGCTTCCAATAATCCCAAACCAGCAATCAAGTTATTGTCTTGTCAAAACACCTGAGTCACCCTGATTTCATTATTCAGGGAGTCATTCAAGCATGTTTGTTAAGATTTTTACTGTGTACAAATGAACATCATGATATGCAGAGGCAAAGAATCTGCTGATGAGCACTGGTTATTTTTATGATCTTGAATATCTTTCAAGATTTCTGTATAAAGAGTGTAAAAGTGAAATTTAGAATACAAAAGAGGCCAGGGAGATAATCTGAAGCAAGGAAGGTGTATCCTTGATAGAAGAGGATCAGATCATGGAACACTCAAGAAAACTGGGCATAAACAAGGCCACAGGCCCTGGTGGGATCTACCCCTGAGTGCTGAGGGAGCTGGCAGATGGCATTGCAAGGTGACTCTCAGTAATCTATTAAAATAGGAGAGGTACCAAATGACTGGAAAAAAGCAAAAGTCATGTCTGTCTTCAGGAAGAGCATGCAGGAGAACGCAGGGAAGTGAGGCTGGTCAGTGCCACCTCAGTGCCTTGGAAGGTGGTGGACCAGCTAATCCTGGAGACCATTTTCAGACTCATGAACAGCAAAAAATAGTCACCATGGATTCACCAAAGGCAAGTCATGTTCAAATACCATGATAACCTTATATGATGATACAACTGGCCTGGCAGAAAAGGGGAGAGCAGTGCTCCTTGGACTTCAGTGAGGCCTTTGACACTGTCTCCCGTGAGATCCTCACAGAGAAGCTGTTGATGTATAGGCTGGATGAGCAGACAGGAGGTGCACTGAAAGCTGGCTGAATGCCAGGGCCCAGAGGGAGCTGATCAGTGCCACAATGACAGGTTGGAGGCCAGGGACCAGCAGGGTGCTCCAGGGGTCAATACTGGGCCCAGTCCTGTTTAACATCACCTTTGGTGATCTGGATGATGGGGTCCTGCACCCGGGGAGAACAACCCAGGCACCAGCATATGCTGGGGGACATCCAGCAAGAAAGGAGTTTTGCAGACAGGGACATGGGGCTCCTGGTGGACCCCAAGTTAAACATGAGCCAGAGAGGGATCCTTGCCACAGAGAAGGTGAACGGCATCCTGGGGGCATTAGGAAGGGCATGGCCAGCAGGCTGAGGGAGGTGACCCTTTTGCTCTACTCAGCACTGTGCCCAGTGCTGAAGTGCTGCATCCCGTGCTGGGCTCCTCCGGATAAGAGACACATGGCCATACTGCAGACAATGTAACAAAGGCCCACTGAGACAACTGAGGGCCCAGAGTGTCTCTCTTAGGAGGAAAGGTTGAGAGAGTTGGGACTCTCCAACCCAGGGATGAGAAGGCTCAGTGCTATAAATACCTGAAGGGAGGGTACAAAGAGGACAGAGCCAGGCTCTTCTCAGCAGTGCCCAGTAACAGGAACAAGAGGCAATGGGTATAAACTGAAATACAAGGGTTATCTTTTAACACCAGGAAACATTTTGTTCCCAATGAGGATGAGTAAGCAGTGACATAGTTGCCCAGAAAGGTTGTGGAGTCTCAATCCTTGGAGATATTCAAAAGGCATGGGTCTGGACACCCAGCTCTAAAAGACGCTGTTTTAGCAGGGGGTTGGACCAAATGGTCTCCAGAGACCACTTCAAATCTCAGCTATTCTATGATTCTGTAATTCTATGAAAACATCTTGAAAGCTTTTGCCATTTTTGGTAAATCACAGTCTGTGCTCTTATCACCAGTATTACTCATGCTAATGCTGACACAGAGGAGTCACTGCTGTCTTCTTCTCCTATTACATGTGAACAGACACACCAGCAGGTGCACTGCAGTGACAGACCTTGGCATGACACACAGTTCTCTTTGGTGGTTTATGGATTTAATGACTTAATGAAAAAAATTTAAAATAAAATCATGTATCTTTTATATTGATAATTTTTGTCACAGAATAAAGATGCCATTATTCTACCATTAATGTCAAGTTCACTGCTCTGTAGCATGCACAACTATTCCTCAAACAAGCTCACTGTCTTCTTCAAGCCCCAGGCTGCACAGTCTTCACCTCTTCCTCATTCACCATTGGTCCTGACATGTCACCAATGTCCTGTCTGCACTAAATTAATCAAGGACTAGAAGTATGAGGACTATGAATTTTGAAATGCCTAAAACATCTAATTACTGCACTACAAGAGTTAAACTTGTTTGTGTGTTTTCATTGTACCTTGCCAAACTTTATATTTGGATTTCCTTTAAACTTAAAATAAACTTGGAATTTCCTGGACTATGACACCAGTTTTTCAGATTAATTTCAGTAGCAAGTTTTATCCATAATAACCAATCCATGTTGTCGACCCCAAACTGGTTACATCATATTTCATTGTGTTCTATCACATGCAAGGGAGAAAGCCAGTTTTACTTCCACAGATTTTCTGTAAGAGCATCCACAGATTAATTTTGAAACCTCATTCAAATAGTACTTGATTCAAGGAAGCATACTGCCAGCAACTTCAACATAGCTTCCAGGAAAATTCCATGCTCAGTAAAATTAAGACTATATCCCAGAGAGAGATCATAAACATATCTGGTGTTTAAAACCATTTTTTCTTTCTCCACCATATGACTTACAATGTAAAAATTGGATATGCTTGTAAAGATGCACATCCCTGTCTTGCAACTACCTAATCCACAGTTCTGGGCTACAGTTTTTCAAGGTTACAAACACAAACTCTTCAAGAACAGTAAAGAGAAGTAAGTTTGGGAAATCACATTGAATAAAAAGTAACCCTGTAGATCAGAAATGTAAATTGACAACCTAAAGAATATATAGTTGCTTAATATATGATGAATCTAAGGAGAGGAGAGGTCATGGCCTCAAATATACACAGATAGGTCAAAGAACTGAAATGTTTCAGCCATGAAACTGTGCCAATCTCATGATGAAATACAGACACATTATCACTGTCATCCTTATCTGTAGAAAAAAGTCCCACAAGTTCCAGTCTGCTAAAATGGAGTGCACAGAGGCCAGTGAATTCATACTCATCCTAAATATTAAGAATTTCAGAGAAAATTGAAAGATGTGCCATTAGATGAAGGACAAAATGCTCATCTTAGGAACACAAAAATGTTTGGTTTGAATTCTGCAATATTACACAGGAAAATCTTTATCCTGATCTCCTTGATAGATTTGAGATAAAGCCAGCAGTTTCTCAAACATGGTTCATCTTCCTAGCATTATTTTTTAATGCATGAACACACAGAGCATTTTTGCTATGGGTATGAATGATTTTTAAAAGTTAATTTCCAGATTCAAAAGGCAAATGTGGTAGTAAGATAAATAATCAACCATGTTACTTTATTACAGTTGTCAGAGCTGCATTTCATGAAATGTACACTCAAAGTATTGATACAGCCAAAGCTATTTTGATGATACTGAAATGATGTGCCCAAAGCAAGTTCAATTTCTCCTATACAAAATAACCAGAGATATTATAAATTCCATGTATGGAAAAGTTACTAATTTATTGCATCTAAAAATGATGTTATCTATCTTCCTTCAAGGATGTGATACTCTTATTCTGAATTCTTTAGACAGCCTTGTAATACAAACCTTTCCAACACTTCAGCCCAACTATCTGTGTGTACTCCATGTACCACAAGGAGTTCTACTGACCATGACACAAAGGTGATAACTGGTCCACTTAACAAATTTTTGTTCCATAAACCCAGTGATAATCATAAGTAAACAAAAGAGGCCAAGCTGGGAAATGCAGTTAAGTTAAAGTTTCTCCTGTTTGCAAGGGAATAAAACAGTTATAGTTTATTTCCTACCTTGGACCATCAGCATGGGCTCCTTTCCACCGCCGTGTGCCAGCATCTCCCTACGATAGCGCTCCCCCATTGCCCTGGAGAAACACAGGTGTTAGAGCCATCTGCAAACACAACCTGTCCAGCCCTCACTCACATTATACAACTCACAGATAGACACCAAATGAAATTTTCCACCCCAAAACAATGACTGATGACATGTTGACTCCTCAAATTCAAATCACATTTAAAATCCCCCTATGAGTAACCAAACTAGACAAATTTTCTACATGTGTGTGTTGGTGCTTAGAGAAGTTAATTTGCCAACAACATTTCAGCCTTCATTGTGCCAAAGGGGAAAGTTGCTCTGTTACAAAGTCCTGGACATTCCGCAAAGGTATAAGAACGCTTTACAATTTGAGCCCTCACATTTTACTTTTTAATTTCACAAAGCAAAATGAGTAGAATTAGCTATACTTAGCTTTGATGTTGGTCACATGAAACTTGTTAATACCCACAGTTGCTTTGATTTCTATGGAAAATTACAAGCAATTAGGCATCTATGAATTTCAAACTCTCTAATTACATTTAAATAGGGATTTCAGTGCCTCCCAACTGACACACCTGTATTTTACAACATTGACAGAATTTTTTTTGCACTAATGAACATGTCCCAAAGTATATATATATATATATATATGGTTATTTCCTTTGTAATCATCTTAAAATCAAGTAAAACACTTAAAATTAATTTGCATCAAAAAAACTCACCAACCTCATTTGTTTCATGTTGTCCAGAAGCAACTAGCATTTCATTTTATTTAACATTTCTCTGTTTTTACCTGTCAAATGGATTCTGAGCAAAACACTGTTTCCACACCATAGAGGCAACAGCCCTGGACATGAGGTAGGAGTAGTATTTGGCACCATAGCCTACAAGGTGACTGAATCGCAGCTGCCAGGCCTGTAAGAAGAAAAAAACACCAAATCCCTGTTATCTTTTAAACTCTTTATATTGTTCAACATTTCCTTATGTATGATGGAAGAAATCTCACACTACTAATGACAAACAAGGAAGAAAAAAAGAAATAGCCACCAGAAATAAATCCCAGAATGAACAATCCTTTTTTAGAAGAAGCATTTTTCAACCTAAATGTTGTCTGTCCAATACATTGATCATCAGGATTGAAATTATAAACAGGGTCAGAAGGGGAAAAAAATAAAATTATTCATATTTGATAATAGCTTTGTATTTCCACTGGTCTTGAACAAAATTCACAATTACCTTGCTACAAGTAACACAATATTTTACAGTTTTCCATGTGGGTAAGTGCAGTGTCACACTCAGGAAAGTTCAGTTTATAAACTTTTGTCACAAACAAAATGGTAACTGGGACTTATATTTAATACTGTTAAAAAATACAGCTTTCCATGTGCCAAAAACCTCCGAAGTACACAAATTCTATCCACATACAATGCCATAATTCATAGATTTGTCTGCACATTTTTAAATGTATATATATATATAGCAAGATTATAATCCAAAATGATATTGCTATTCATTTATGTATTGTTACTCTGCTTTATGACTCATTCAAGTGATGATAGACTTATTTTTTAATGCTGTTTAGTGTTGACTGTTTCTTTATATTTTCTTAGCAAAGAAAATCAGAACTATCAGCTTGATCTTCATAGAAATCAAAACACTTTTTTATTTCCCTAACTTCAACAGAATAATTTAAATTGTGACAGACCTCCAAAGGTCATCTGGTCCAACCCTTGCTCAAAGCAAAGCCAGTTTTGAAGAGATTTCTCAGGGCTCTGTCTGAAGTCTCCAGGGATGAAGATTTCATCACCTCTCCAGTGTGATGTGTAAAGGCAAGCAGGTCCAAACAGAAACAATGTTGTTTCCCAACAGATTTGGGTATAGTTTTTGAAATGAGAATGGATGACTGTATAAAGGAAGGAGTATGAAACTTCCTTTGCCCTGTTGGCTCTGAGGAAACCAGAGAGAAATCAAGTGCCCTAACTTATTTGTCCTCCTATCCAAAGTCAAAGCTCTTAACATACTTGTGATATGACTGGTGTCATGATTTTTGCAGATACTATAAAAAACAGAGTTTCAAAGAGGAACTAAAAGATAAACACTAATGTAGCATAACAGATGTTTTACATTTAAATTCATGGGCTGTGAGATGCTTGTTCTTATCCTACAGTCAATGGCTGAAATTCCAATAAAGCAAAACAAAAACACGAAAGGACATTTGTAATTTTCCAAAACTATTTGTCTTTGTGATTCTTTAGCCCACTGTAATTAACAAACTCCTTATTTTTTACAGCTAAAATAAATTACACTTCTTTATTAAAGAAAGGGCTGATTATCATCTTATTCTCCATTACCCAGAAAGATGCTATGTGTATTCTAAAAAAATGACCAGCTGAGAGGGTGGAAAAACAGAGTATATGGCTTTTACTCAGTCTTTTTTCCTTAAAAGAAAAGGTAGCAAACGGTGCCTCATAATCTAAATTACTTTGAACAGCTGATGAGAAACAAGTTGCTAGCTTCCTTTCCTGAGCAACACCTACAAATAAAGTTCTCTAAGTTAGCTGTAGTTCAGCCATTCAAAAGCTACTTTTTACAAGGTGGTTATTTCTACCCTAAGACAGGTGTCCAAAATAAATGGAGTTTGTCAGGGGTGAGCAATTGAGCCTGTACTGGTGACCTACACTACTAGATGAAAGTAGGAGTAGCAAGGTTAAATAAGATTAAAAAAAGTCTCCAGTCTTCCATTTTCCTATGGGTCTTGATACATGGTGCAAATTCTTAAAAATTATTGACTTTTTTTCTTTTTTTTAAAGGCAAAGCACTGTACTGTATCTCATTGTAATGCAAGTCTGTTAAAACAGCTTGGACACAGAGTCTCTGGTTTGCTTTGAAAGGTATTTTGGTTGCCATGTTTATACTATATAGCTATAGTTTTTCTAACTAGTGCCTCAATTGTAACCATAATCATTAAAGTAAAAGCACATTTTGAAACAGAGCAGAGAGACTACATTTTTAGAAGACTGAGTAGGAAAACATGTCAGTTTATTTCATAATAAGTTTTTCAAGTTATGATTAGAAGTTTCAACTCTCTCTCTGGAATGTGGAAAACTTTACTGATGAATTAGTTTCACATACTCAGTAATGGTTTTTAGGGTACAAACAAAAATAATTTCCAGGAGTTTGGCATAGTGAAGGATATTTCTACCTTTCCCATCAGAAAGGAATTACTTTGATAATCATATAAACAGTAACTAAGACAGTATGTCTTCTTTGAAACCTCAGATTACATTGTTCACTCAAATGCTCTTGGCATTTTATAGTCTGCACCTAAGACAGCTCATCTGCACTTAAACAGGCTGATCAACTATTCCATTCACCAGGTTTGTTGAAACCGTATCACAATTAAGCAAGGAGAAAAGAACAACTTCTCAGCAATCCGTACAAGACCAAAAGCTTGATTTCAAAGTCTACACCTAAAACAGGCCTCAGTACCCTCTGCTCAATTTTGTTTGACCTTGTCTTTGCTACTAAACTTTACTAACAAACTTCACATCATTTCCTTTCGAAAGAGAAAAGGAAACAATATAGAAAGACCAAGGAATGACACTGCTTATCTCTCTCCCTGCATGTGGGGAGGCTTGCAAATATGATGAAGTTGAAATTTCAAAAATTCATTTGGAACAACACAGTATCCAAGATAAGAAACAGAAATGGAGGATGAGTCAAACTGAAACGAAGATTATTTTCCCATTGCAAACAGCAGTAAAGGAAAACTAATAACAAACAGTGCTACTCTCTACTGAACTTTGATGCCTATATTTGATTTAATTTTAATTTTTTTAACCAGTACAGATTTACCCCATTCCAGAGCATGAATAACTCTAGCATGTCAACATTCCCTGTCACTACTTTTGTCCCAGTCCTCATACAAAGTTCCTGATCAGGAACTCCCAATCTTCAATATTACCCAGAACCTATTAAATTATTCCAGTACATTTGCTTATTCTATGCTGTCCTAACAACTAACTTTTCAGGACTGGACTTAGCCACCTATATCAATATACCTTTAAACATTAAAATACCTTTAAACATTAAAACACTCATCCTCCACCCTAATTCACAAGGAGCTACCTGCCCACATAAAAAAACCTCTTCCTCTCCTCCTACTTCATACAGAGGACATTATAGGCAACAAAATGTTCAAAAAACCCAAGAACATATAGGCTATTGCTCCATTAAGAAGTTCTATGATGAATAAAAAGACACACCCCCATCACTGTAAAGGTATTTAAAACTATATTATTGACCTTTTAGCATAAAACTCCATTTCTCCATTTTAATAAATTCAGCTATGGATGCAAGATGACTTGATTTCTTATGTTATTTCCAAAGAGAAGTAATTTCTCCATTAGGGAAAAAAAAAAAAAAAAAAAAAAAAAAAAAAAAGACATATCAAATTCCTTTTTGGACAGGGTAAAGGCTAGACATGTAGAACTAGAGCAGTCTCCTTATTAAATGTTATATTTTTGGTAAGCAGCTAGAAAGTTAATGAAGACTGAGTAATCACATCAAAAAGTTCCAGGAACCCATTCCAGGAGTTTATAAAACAGTGCATTTTACAGCATAGCCCATGGGTTATGATAATATGCCATCCACAGGTCATGTTCATGCCTGCTTTTTATTCAGCACAACAGACAGCAATAAAGGTGTGTGACTGATCCACTGCTGTTATTAAACAGGCTTTTTATCCACCAACATCATCAATCTTTTCTTATAACCCTGTCTGAAGCACTTCCAAAATTTCATGTGCAATGGCTTTCCACTCCATCATGTAAAATCAAAAATACCTTCCTGATACTTTTGTATTCTTACACCTTATCAGGTCTTTTTTTAAAGTCCTTGTAGAATACATTCTTAGGGTAAGATTCAGTTCATTTTACTTTAGCTACTTTAAACTATGTGTCTTGCCCAAATTAGTCACATAGGCCTCCTTTATAGCAGAGGACAGAAATATTTATCCTGTTATCTTTTGAGAGGATAGGACTACTGCTTTAGGAGAAAGCTGAATAATTTACTACACCTTCTATTCAAAAGTTAAGTCCCTTCATTCATTTTAACAACATAGTAGAATCAGTTAAACTAAACTATTTTGAAGGCTACATTAGTTTAGGATTCAATTACTTGAAGTTTAAATTTAGAACTGTTAATATTGTCACAAAAATAATCTGATATAAAAATTTAGATGTGATAGTAAAAAGTCAAAATTAGAAGAAAATACATAGGTAGCTTAATAAATACTAAGCTAGCTTTTGCTTGAGTGTGGGTAAACTTTGTTCCAGGGGGCTCCACTAATTACATCAGGAATCAGTGCTACAAAATCCTACATCTTTTGAAAAGAAATCCTACAGAAATTCTTGACCATTGCTTGGACTTTTCAAAACATTCTTCCAACAGTTTCTGCTGTGACTTTAGGTATTTCAAGGTATTATATTTACGTCCATTTTGCTTTGCATCTTAAGACAAAAAACACAAGTGAGAACCTGAAAAGACCCAATACTAAATTAAGGAAAATATTTTTGTCATT
Organism: Pomatostomus ruficeps; assembly: GCA_013400735.1. NCBI lineage: Eukaryota > Metazoa > Chordata > Aves > Passeriformes > Timaliidae > Pomatostomus > Pomatostomus ruficeps. The sequence goes on from VYZT01052795.1 coordinate 39,692, forward strand.
TAAGACTTCTAATTACAAAATGTGTGCTACCGTAATTACATCAATGAGCAAGTTGTTGAATTGTTTCCATGAAGAACAATATTTGATGGAGATAATATCTGGTGCCCTCCCTCTTCTTAATTAAAATCTTATTCTGGCAGGAAACCCAACAGAGAAGCAGCCAGCTTATGTCCTTCAGGGGCTACTGGGTGGAGAATCCCTTGTGTCTGGCACTAACTTGATACTATTGCTCCTAATGCCCTTGAATGTAGCTACCAGCACAGGTGGAAAACTCCTGGGAGTGAAGGGGAAGCTCCAGGCTCTGGTTACTTGGAGACAGGAGAGAAGGGCGACCGGCATGCGAATCACTGCAGGCTATTTCCCCCTGCTGAGGCCAAGGTCATCAGCGCCAGTGGAAGTCCAGGACAGCACTGCTCTGCCATGCAAACAAGCACACTTTAGGCAGTGCTTTGAAGATGTCCTCAACTCATTCTCACTTGAAGAAATGGTTTAATGAGTACCAGAGTGCAGAGTTTGCAAATTGTTTGTGCCAGTAGCTACCTCTGTGGAAAAGCTGGAGCACTCCCTGACTGTAGAAACAACTCTCTCCATAGGTATGCAGCGGCTTGCTTGGTAAACTTACATTCTGTATTTTTGACCTGAACCTCTCTAAGTTTTATAGAATTACATCATCATTCTTCTGGACTTTCACAATAATAATAAATGCAATAAAGAACCACTTTCTTTCCTGCAGTTTCTAATCTTGCTTAGAATAACAGAAAATTAGTTTCAAGAAACCTGCTCTCGTGCTGTGCCCCTAACTTGCTTAATATCAGTACTCTTCAGTTTTCCAGGGCTGTGCATTTCTGTGTTAGGAATGGAGAGAACACAAAGTAAACCAAACCAGAGACACACCACTGACATTTCAGAAAGTGAGTCAAGTAAGAGATTAAGATTTCAATTTATAACACTTCCGTGTTTTTGTTATAAAATGATAAATAAATCTAGCAAGGCAGGGAATGTAAATATTTTTGCAGTTGTTTACACTAAGGAAGAGGAAAGGAATTTAACATGCAATTAACCACTTAGGTGATTCTAGATATGTACCATATGGTCTTTGAATTGCTTAAAGAAAAATATTTCATTTTTATTTATAAACTATTCATGAATTTGAGCTGCTTATAGCAAAATCATTTAGAACTATTTACTCTATACCCGTTTCTCTCCTCCCCAGAAAGGATGGGGGATGTGGGTGATAATAAAGAATGCTGACAAAAAATATCTGTATGTATTATTTGCATTGCTTCACAATCTTTAAAAGACACAGAGATATGAAAATGGATCCTTTATTGTGTCCTTTAACTGATTTGGACAAGTTAAGAGACAGTGTTACTTGTAAACATTATAACTAGTCATTAAAGTAAAATATAAGAAATTTGCAAGCATACAGTTTTCAAACAAATGTTTCATGTCATACCATGTAATTCTACACAGATATACATACACATGCAATACCCTCTCTTCAATTACAATTAATAATTTCTATTATTGCCTAAGCTTTAAATTCATAAGCCTGAGATAAGCAGAATCAGATCACCGCTGTCTCCTTTGGGTACAGACTTGCACTGAAACATGAATTTTTTAGACTACTTTTCTAATTAAACCTAATTTTAAGTATTGACCTATTATTTTAAAATAAACATCATGAATGCTGCTTAAGGTGAGCCCTTACAAAAATGAAAACATACCTTAAGCAACATAGTAACTGCAAAATACATTTGCCAGTACAACTTAATCAAGTAAATATCTGAACCAACACTGGAAGATGAAATCATTACCTTTTTACAGGACTGTTTATTTACTATCTTTTGCTAGAGCCATTCTAGATTAAGGGGTGGATTTGAGGGATCATGATTTTAATTCTTAATCTGCCACAAGTGCAGTGTGAACTGAAGAAAATTACATTCACCCCTCTTCAGCCACCTTCTGTGAAGCAAGGGTGCTAATAGCTCCTCTGTCTTGTTCTTTTCTGTTTTGACTCTTCACAGAAAGGACAGTCTCCCACTGCACTTGAAGAGAATTTCATTTCAGACTCTCTAGGCTGTGTTTATGGAATTATCTGTTCAGTTGTATCTATCACTGTCAAATATAGCTCCAGTACTGGAATCCCGGGTGGGAAAAAGGACATGTGAGCCATGAAAACAGAACTATATCAAACTAGATGAAAACTAGCTGTGTTTTCATATATATGTAAGATATATCTAAATATATTCAAAATGCTAACAGAGATGTATTCAACTACTTCCTGCACTGTTCCTTAAAATGCTCTATCACATGGTAAATATGGTAAATACTATCACTAAAGTATGTTTGAGTTTCATGGGGCTAACACTTGGAAAAAGAATTTCCTTAAAAGTGCTTCGTATCTTATGACATCTGTAAATACTCTACTGCTGTCGATAGTCGCCCAGTGAATAGTGTCATATTACCACTGGAAAGCAAATCTTCACAGTATTTGCTATCAGCATTTTCTTTATCATAAAATGAACTCAACTCCACAAAGACAGAAACCTAAACAAAGCTTGAAAGGTGACTTTAAGAGCTTTTGAAAGTCCCAGCATCTAGTTTAATACTGACCTCAGCAGGGCATCAATCTTTTTGAAATGGCTTTTAGCTATTCATTATTTATAGAACTATCACTTCCCTGGAGTTCACCGTGCACTCTTTATTAATCTTTTCCTCAGACCCAGACTCTTCAACTTGATTTTAAGAAGGCTCATATGAAAACTAATCCAGGGACTTGCACTCTCTATAAACAACTTCAGTTTCTAACACGGCAAGGTAAAAAATTACCTTGTAGGGGTTACACAAACTTCAAGAGGTTGAGTAATAACATATGATTTCATCTCTCTTCAAAACACTCAAAAAAGTGGAATATGAGCAACATCAGTACCTCTCAAGTAAATGAAGAGGGAGAAGAAGTGGAAAAGCCATCCTCTGTGAAGGTGCTCTGGGTTTACTATGAAACTTATGTCTCTGTGATGTACAACAGTCGTTTCTTTAAAACTGCCTATAAGAGAGATGCAAGATGTACTGGGTGTCTTCTTCCCTCTTCAACAAATGAGGGAAAAAATTAACAATACTTTAAAAGATTAGATACTAACCATAACCATATTTGCTATAAATTATATCATTTTCCTCTCCTACTATTTGCTCATTAGTAAGAAACAAATAATCACAGCCTCAATTCCAAGTAATTTTTTCACAAAGGTTTTGAATACCACTCATATGTGCTCAGATAATTTTCTTTTTGCTAGTCAGATACTCAGTTTCCTTAACTCTCCTCATAGTTCATGTTTCTAAACCTATTATCTTTCCGAAACTGCTTCTTTGTATTTTTCCATTTTTGTTACATCGTTTTAAGAGGTAGACTCCTACTACATGACACAACACTAAAACTGCTAAGTCCCTAAGACCAAATACTAAAATACATTTTAAAAACATAGGTAATTTCCTTTCAAGCATAGTCTTTTGGCATTTATTGTTCTTTAAATACTTATTAAATTGCTTTCCCAGTGCAAACTATCCTTTGGCAAATGACTGAGAGGGATCCCGCCATAACATCCACTGAGCTATGCAATGAATCCCATCAGGCCCTGAGACCTGTGAACGTTGAGTGCACACCAATGGGAAATGACAGGTACTGTGACCTTGTACAAAAATGGGAAATCACTGTTCCTGCACCCATGATCCTCTGGGAACTGGGACACCCAAGGTCTATTATTAGCATTAAAGAATGAGGGAAAACAAGGCATTGGATCACTCTGCTTTTTCTTCATCCTATTAGTCAGATGATCATTTTCAACAAGTATCAGTCCAATTTTTTCTTTAAACCTCCTCTTTCTACTCACATTCTTTAAAAAGCCCTTTTTGTTACCTGAAACAACACTGGCAGTTTCAAGTCTAATTGAGCTTTGGCCATTTGTGTCTTCTCCCTGCATGAAGGCTGAGAGAAATGGGGCTGTTCAGCCCGGAAAAGAGAAAGTTCCAGAGAGACTTCAATGTCCCTAGAATGGCCTGCAAGAGAGCTGGAGAGGGACTTTTATCAAGGGCCTGTAGTGACAGGGCAAGGAGGAATGCCTTGAATTGAAAGAGGGCAGGTTTAGATTAGATATAAGGAAGAAAATTCTTTTACCCTGAAGATGCAGAAGCACTGGAACAGACAACCCAGAGAAGTTGTGGGTGCCCCATCTCTGTGTTTGAGGCCCGGTTGGATAGGGGCTTTTGAGGGTCTAGTGAAAGCTGTTCCTGTCCAAGTTTTAGCAGTGGGGTTGGAACTGGATGGTATTTACAGTCCCTTCCAACCTAAACCACTCTGTTATTCTATGATAAACAAATCACAGCTCTATACTCTTCCTGCAAAGCCTGACCTTGCTTCAAGAGATCATACTGTTCCTTTTTCCTCCTGAGCTCAACCAGGACTTTCCTGTTCAGTCCAGCTGGTCTTCTGCACTGCTTGCTTGACTTACACCAGTGATCCAAATTCTTTGGATCATTTCAAAATTTCTGCAACATTCTGCAACTGAAAGAGCTTCTAGAAATATTATATAATTTATCATCTAAATCATTAATAAAAACAGAGAAGGCAGTAATTTTTTGACAGATTCCTGGTGATGTCCACTTACAATGTCCCTGACTGAAACTAGGCTTTCACTCGCTTTGTCAGTATGGTTTTTGTGTTGACTCAGCCACAAATCTACACTTTGCTTGTAGAATTATAATTTGCAAGTGTCAGAAAGCTTGCTAACTGTAGAGTTATGCTATCACTTACTTACTTCCTGTTTCCAAGATCAATCGATGTCTTAAGAAGAAAGTGGATTTTTTTCCATCTTATGTGGTTCTTAAGAAAACTGGGGTTATTTTGCTTGCTTGATTGTTCTCAAGGTACTTAAGAGCTGCTTAATAATTGCTTCTCCTACTTGTTGAGTGACAAAATCTGAACAATTAGTCTACAGTTCCCAAGGGTTTCTCCCTTCATAAGAGCAGTTGTCATGATAACACTACCATTTTTTCATGAGTTTTTGAGTTATAATCCCTCCAAGTCGCTGACTATTTTGACAAGCTTAAATATTTTGAAAATCTGAGTAGATCTAATCTAGTTATTCTGTCTTTTTTATTCCTTAATCTCAATACTCCTTCAATCCATCTCAAAAATTACATGTATTACTTATCTAATCAAAATTCACTCATTATTCAAAAAATGCTGAGGCAGAATAGAATATCACTGCTTTCTCTGACATTTATTATTCTTTCTCCCACTCTCCTCTTGCTTATTCAGTAATTACGGAATTTTATTATCTTCTCTACTTGCAATTTGCAACTCAGCATTTCTAGACTTTTTTGTTCTGAATTCTTGCATTCTACTAATTATCTATAGACATATGACGATGTCTACTTTTTATTATCTTAATAAAGGTTTTAGAGGGCTTGGTCCTTTACTGCCAAATCTTTTTTGCATCAGGATGGTTTGTATCCTTGGTTCAGTCTCTTGGATAACTATATAATGTCTTTTGAAACATCATACTTAGCTATGTTCCAGTTCCAGCAAATATCTGGCAGCCTTCCTCTTTCAGATGCATTGTTTTTAATCATTATTGCTGGGTTTCGTTTCTAAGCTGCTTGAAACTTCCACAGTTTTACTTCTGGCTCATTAGAACTGTATTCTGTTCTTCTCACTTTTATATGGCTTTTACTTTTCTAATAAACTCCCTTTCTCAGATATTTAGATGTACAGGCTTTTTATCCCACTGAGTTCTTTTCAGCATCTTACTGATTTGCACCATAGATTTTATTCCTTCATCTGCCACCCAGAATTGGTTTTTTTGAAAGCTCTTTGCCAAAAGCACCCATTCTACCTTTTAGCTGGTTTTTTTTTTGTATTTCCTTTAATCCAGCTTTCAGTTTTACTTAGGTTCTAAGGTTACATCATAGTTTAGCTTAATAAATCTAAAATAAATTTTGGAAGGTTTTACGTAAAATAAATATGAAGTGAAATTACACTTTAAAATTTAATAGGCAGCCACTACTTAGCCTTCCTTACCACTAATTTTAAGATTTATGTTCACCACTTCAGTAAAGTTTTCAGAATTCAAAACCTCTTTTACCATCAGAGGTTAAGGCTTATCACTTATTTACTTTAAGCCAGCCGCCTCATTGCTTGCTCAGGGTGACTATTCTTTTTATATGCATTACTGATATTCACATGAAATTTTATACAGAAACAGAGTTATATATAACTGCACATTAGTAGTCACTCTAAAAATCTAATGAGAAATCCTAAGGCAACAGATGCCACATGGACACAGATGGCAGATTCCATAATGAGATACTTCACCCAAAGTGCCGGCCAGCCCTCACCAGGCTGAGGAATGAGCCTGTTCAAACTACACTCTCTTGCACACAGGTTTTCTTCAACAACAAGAAAGGAGGCTTTGGCTCATGGCAACCATGTGTGATGAGTGATACAAGAACTATATTCTCTCTGAAGAGAAACCAGTTCTGTCTTATTGACACCAACTCCCCTTCAGCTGACCAAACACCCAGAGGCCTCTGCATGTTCCCTGTTAATGAAAAACTTGTGTTTTCAGCACCCATGGCAAGCTACATCTTCCCGGAGTGCCTGACAGCCTCCCTGAGCAAGCACTCCGAATGTTGGGTTGCATCTCATCCATTGATTTCCTTTGTCAGGAACACAACAGACTCAACCTCAGCAAGTTAAGACAAGGACCTGGGTGGAGCCTTCCAAGGTCAGGATCTCTGTCTGGGCAGAGTCCCCCCAGCTGCAGGAAGAAGACAGACTAACAACCACATTGGTGATACACCACTTGCATACACTTCTTTGCTTTAGGGTATCTCTCACAATACCTGCCTTGTCTTCTGCTGGCAAACTTGCCTGGCTAACATACTTGGTATCACAGGTGTTTTGGTCTCTCCAAACACTATCAACTATAGGCCATGCTGCCAAAGAAACCTGCACTCTGGACAAAACTATATAAGCATAATTAAACCTGTAACCTTACGCACATTTTATGGCACCAGTAAAGGTGGTCCTTCTGAAGTAATACATATTTTAAAACAAAAAGGCATATAGTAATTTATTCAATGTTCCAAGAAATATCAAAGGCACCCTACGTACCAACATGTTGCCTCCTATCAAATGCAATTAAAAGGATGTGTGTGGGTTAATCCCTTAATCCTTTTTATTTTGTATTCAAGTACCACACAAGAAATTCAGCTGTTTCTGGAAGAAAATCCTACTGGAAGACCAAGTAATTTTAAAAAAATGCAAAAGGGACTATTTGGCTGTGATCTAAAAAAAGAATCCAGATTCCTTGTGCCTCACTATTCAAACCTATTTTTCCTCACAGTCACAAGTCAAACAAGCATCTCCCACCAAAATTCCAGATTAGAAAAGGTTACTACGATGGACAAACAATTAATATATAAGTTAATAATAATTTTCTGAAAATAAGAATCAATAACACAAACTACTTCACAAAGAAAATACAGGTATGATGCTCTGGGCAGCTGGTGTTTATTGTACAACCACTTCATTATTGAGAGCTCTTTCCTATAACTGCAGGAGGCTGCAAACTCCACTATCATTGCAGAGTCTGTTTACCCTGTGTGTCATTTTTTGTTATAATATTGAACCAAACCCCCAGCAGGAGATAGGAATTATTATGCTTGGCGAAGGACTAGCAATGGCATACCATTAAGTTTTGATGACTGTCTCAAAGGAAAGCAGTTTTCAAGTCTGAACGTGGGGGACATGAGGGGACTTAGCAAGAGATTATGGGGAGAAACTTTGATCATGTCTCAGATTGATCAAAGGGTCACCTGATATGTTTTCAAAAGCCTCTCTGAGCATCCTGGGGACAAAGGTAGAGAAGACCAGGGGAGACACTCTAAAAGCAGACAGTATCATCAAGTGCAAGGCAGGCCATAATAAATGAAAACTTCACTAAAGATAAGAAATAAGCTATGATTTCAAGAAAAGTTTGGAAGAAAAGCAGACTACTGAATTCCCCACAGTGCAGAGATTTTGACGCCATGTACATTCAGGAAGAAATGGCTGAAAACGTATGGTCATTATTAGTTTATCTTGCTTTCTCAGAAGAGTCAAAAGAAAGATTGGTTGTTTTTTAAAGGTATCACAGGGACTCAAGAATCTAGCCTGTGCAAAACTGCTATTCATTTCCCAAACTCAGTAACACTCCTCCTCTGGCAACAAAACTGCCAGACACTACAAAAACAGGCAGATACATTTCATTGCCCCCTGCCTGGCAGTCATCAGCTTCTGGATTCAGTAACAGAGCACTGAAATCCCAGTGGAATTTCATCCTCCAGGAGCCAGCAGCAAAGTCTGTATACTTTTGAACAGATAAGCAATGGCCAGCCAGAAATTGAGATTTGCATTATTCAGACAAACAAAGCCTCATGGGGTGCTGCTTCTCTGTACTTCCTTCTGACTTCCTTTCTTCCTCACATGTGGCACCAGCTCCCGGCCCGTCCGCACCAACGCAGCCAAAGCAAACACTGCCGGGTGCAGCGCCAGCCGCCCCAGCGCCTGCAAAACCTGTCTGAATGGCAAATAGAGACCTCAGCAGGACTTTTTTTGCACTATCCCTCCTACTGCTGGCACACAACACATCATGCTTCAGTTTACCTTAAATAGGTATACCGGACAGGTGCAGCAGCATTTACTTACTAGGTGTAGTTTATACACCTCATTTTGAAAGCACTGTAGCAAAAAGACAAATGTAAATTGTCCTATTATCTCAGCTGTGCCTGAGAACAACTGAAATTCATCTGCTCAAGACCTATGCTGTGGCTCTACTTCAGACAATAAGTATGCACAATGAGACTAAAGCCCAACCAAGTACATTCAGAGGATATTTACTAAATTTACTTGCCTGTCAAGAGCAGTAAAAGGGAATTAGGGTTCATCAGGAAGAGATAATAGTAGATGTTTGCAGCCCTGCCAGACAATGCTGCTACAGAAAAATCGTATTAATGCAGTGAAGATCTTCACTAGGGAAGAATTACTCTTATCGAACACCACTAACTTAAGATACAGAAGCCTGACTTAGCAATACGTAAGTGAATCTAAATGTGTAGAGAATAGATAAAATTCAAATAATCAGAATACTTTGTGTTCTCTGCCAGCTCTATATGTACCTAGCCAAATGACAGATGAAAATAAAAACTGGTCCCTACTATGGTATTTCAATGTCTAGCTGTGAAATCAAATGAAAGGAAGAAATATATTCTCTTCACTTAAAACCCCCAACCTTTACTTTCAAGGCTTTTTATTTTTTTTATCTGGACTACAAATTAAACAGCAAACATATCTTAAATTTGGAAGAAAGAACAGCAAAGGACAGCAAGACAAACTAGAGACATTAATTACTCTACAGAGTATAGACGTTATTCTAATGCCATTTTTCACTATGTTATACTGAAATTTAAACTGTCTTACAGTTCTTGACATTAATTCTACATTCAATAAATATAGACATAGACTTTCTGACTATTCAGAAGTTCACAGTATATTTTGCTGAGATTAAGTTCCAGGCCAAAACTTGCTGTCCCACTTCAAAATGACCACAGCTTCAATACAAAATGTTACACTCTTTTGGAGGTGTGAGGAGTGGCAGTACAGTTTTGATGAGGAAACGGATCTCCCAAGACCCTTCTCAGTGAAGGAAAGACACATTTTGCTAAGGAGAAAAGTACATTTTCCGAGAAGCAGAGAAAAGATTTGGGTGTTTGGACCAGTGTCAAACAGTGACTGGGGGGCCAGGCTGCAGGTGGGAATTCAGCTTCACACAGACCAGGAAATCCTGTGACTGTGGTCTATGCAAACTGCACCTTTGGCTGTCAGATGAAGTACAGAACAAATGCATGTCATGATGAAGATCCAAATTACATTGCTCAGTAGAACTCAAGGCTTTTACACCTTCAGATAACATGTGAAAGGATAAATGACATGACAAAGGTCACAGGAATACAGTGAGAAAAGCATGCTTTCAATTCCTGCTTCATACTTTCTCTCATGCTGACAGTATACAAACACCAATGTGCAGCACAGTGTTTTCCTGCCTTTTATAAGCAGCCTTTGAAAAGCTCGAATAAACCCTGTTTCCAAAATATTGTTTTCAGTGCCTTCTTTAATTAGACAGTAAAGGCAAAGTAATGAAGTTCATCATTACAAGACTACATCTATACAAAAACAAGTACATTAATTAAATTTTGATTTTTGGCTGAAAATTTCCAACACTCTACTCTCTGGACAAAGTGAGTGAAAGAAAGAAAACTCTTCCAATGTAACAACACAGCAACAAGCATGTGAGTGTGTAGGGCAAGGGTCAGGGAGAGGGAGGGGTATTAATATGCTATCAAAGAAAAGGTGCAGTTTATACAGTCATTCTGTTGCTACTCACTGTATTGGGTACATATGGCAATCCATAAACTTTCTCTTGCGTTTCCTTTAAAATTTCTGTGGTTGACTTTTTTAGAGGATGTTTACCATGGTAGATTTGGTCCAAGACAGCATAAAATACCTGAAGAGAGAAAATACATTTGTCCTTGGCACATGTTATTGGCATATGAAAACCAAAAAAGACACATAGAAAAGAACATGAGAGATGAACTAGGGAGAGGAAATAGTTTAAATATATATGGTTTTGTAAATCTTCTATTATTTGTGTAACATACAAGGAGAGAAACAGGCTTTTGGAGTACACTAACCACCACCATCATGACGTATAATAAATACATGTTTAGGTCACTTAGCACACTGGGACTACTAAATTGTCTGCATTTTTTAAATTAAGACCTGTCCCTAAGGCCCTCCAGCAATTCCCCTTTTCAAGAAAACTATTTTTGAACAGATTTCATAAAAATCCCATATTTTTAAGTTGTTTAAGTTATTTTAAAATTATTTAAGTGGGCACTACAAAATAAGCTCTTTCAAGACATGTGCATGCAGCCATGAGAACACCTCACCCCTGCAGGGGCAAGTTATGGCTTAGGCAGTGAACATAAGAATTACAGAATCACTGAGGTTGGAAAAGACCTCCAAGATTATCAAGTCCAACCTTTGACCTAAAAGCACCAAGCCCACTGCACAGAGCTGCTGATGCTACTGAGTTTCTGCTAGAGCCCTGCAACAGTGTAATACTAAGGCAGATTTTTCCTTTATTTTAGCTCTCACCATCAGAGCAATAAATTGCTAAAGTATAAGCTTAGCTCAGAGCACACTGTACCAGGAGGGTACTTTGCCAGAAGTAAGAGTTGCTCCATAAGCAGTTTTTATGCATGTGAACTACAGCAGAAAGCAGGTGCATGAGCAAATTACCAGAGAGCAGGAGAGCAGCACCATTATAAAGACTTTCCAAGCAAAGACAGGAAAGCAGAGTTATCTGGCACAGCAAACATGAAAGAGGCATGGACAGAAACAGCACCAAGGGTTTGTGTGTGCCATCACAGAAAATGATTGCATTTTTTTGTTCTTTTAATATGAAGATCTCCTATTCTGTGGAAGTGCAGGAAAGACAGAAAAGGAGGACACCCACTGCTGTGCCACACAAGACATTTTTGCGAAGTTTGGTGGATCCAGATGCTTAAGGGAAGAGTTCAGGTCAGGTCATCCTGTGGTAGGCATACTTCATAGGAAAATTGACAATAAGGAGCCTCAAAAAGCTTTTGTGCAAGGAATGAAGCAAATAATTTGGCTAGAGACTCAGGCCCAGTCACACTCCCAGGGCGCAATAACATCCCCAGTGACATAAACACACTGTTCCAGGAATTATAACCACAGAATTTTATGGAGAAAAAGTTGTTTGGATGTTTTATTTCATCTAAATAACACAACCCTCTGAACCTCTGAAAAGATTCTTTATTACAAAATTTTAGTACAAATCATTCTGAATTCTTTAATAATTTATCAGAATTAAGCATCTTTTTATTTGATCTGGTTACAACATGTATTTTCACCAAAATTGTGACTGTTTCTAAAGGAGCATATTCCTTCTAGTTGAATAAGCTGTCTTCTAACATACGGAATTCTGATTAACCCTTTGACAGTCTCTTTCCAAGAAAAACTGAGGATTATTAGGAGGGGGGTGAATAAGCCATGACTTGCAGGGGCTACTCTTAGATTTCCTGCTTGCTTCCTACACGGCTAATGAGGAGAAGAGAGGTCAGTAAGACTCAACTTGCACAATCACCCATTAATGACATTGCAAGTTCTGTGTCCCAGATAGCAACACTGAACAAGACGTGTATGTGCTCAACATTGATCATCTACAAACCCAGAGTAGGCAGCAAGCATCTGCTCAGACTAAAAATATAAAGAGAAACCCACACTACACTGCAAAAACTACAATACTTTTTTACTCTTTTTTTATCTAAGAAGAGAATGAGGCTTTACAAGGGCTTTGCATTCCCAGTCTCTAGAATCCCATTCATGTTTTTACACAGTTTAACAAAAGCTACAGCATTTACGGTAGCAAGGGTGACTGAGCGTATGGCCCACAGTAAGAACCATGAATAGACCTGAAAACTACCTGGTGTAATAGTCCTAGGAAGCTCACTTTCTCCTGTCACCCTAGACCTATGTAACTCTGCAGGAGTCATTTCACACCAGTTTCCCCTCTCCTCTCTAAAAAACCCAAATCAAACATGAGGAACTTCAACATCTGACAATAGCCTTTAGTGTCCAGCTTCAGCACAGCCTTGATGTTCTTTTTTTCTGTCTCCCATCTTTGTAAGGACCAGTCTGCATGTGCTCTTCAGTGTTCCTCACAAGACGGGGAACTGCATCTGCACTGCAGCAGACCTTCTCTAAAGTGAAATTTGGAGTCAAGTAGTTTGTGGTCAAGGAGGCAAAGCACAAGCTCAACTCAGAGCTAGGAAGTGGGGATATGTCAGCTGAAGGCCAGTGAAATGTTCTGCGTGAAGAACAACGTGGTGATAGGGAAATGAGTCACTGAAGTCAGCTATAAGCTCTCCCTTGATCCTGGCACATGCAAAATGTGGGAAGAAAGCTGTGAGCCAGGCCACCTGGACAGCACGGTTGAAAAAAAAAAAAACCCACCCCTGAAAATAAACTTGGATGAACTTTATACCCATATGCATTTCCATCTACAAACCACAGTTCTGTGTGTTTACACAGGTCTTTGAAATGGGAAAGGGAAACACATTCCAAGACCACAGCATTTTAGGTGATACTGCTGAGGAGCAAGCTAATGCTTAATATCAGGCAGTAGATAGAAGATGATTCCTAATTTCAGTAAAACACATTTCTCAAAAGACCTAAAAATACGAAAAGGCCATCAAATAGTTATTTATCTTCATACTGTCTCTCTATTTTGCACTTACATTGGTATTTATTAGTTTCACTTGATTCCAGTTCTTTCTAGCTCCTTGTCTGTTTAATAGCATTAATATGCAAACACTTAGGCATTTTCCAGTGAAGTTACTACTGACTGAAAGACTCTGGGATGCAATCTGCCTGGTAAAAGCCTTAGGAGAAGATTTATGGACTCTCCTATCTTTCCTTCTGAGTAATTGATTACATGACCTAAAAGAAAATTCAGAGGTATTATAGCTATGAAAAAGCAGCAATATTTCTTACTTTCACAGGCCAATAGACTAATTTTCTGAACAGACCACAGAAGAACCTCCAAGTGTTTTCCATACCGCTAGAATATTTGTCAGCATTTTTTCTTCTTTTAAAGGTCAAACATAGCTAACATAGCATCTAGCCACCAACAGAGAACATAGTCTTTGCAAAGTCTGAAGGAGTGGTATTAGAATGTTCATTCACAGATTTTTCAGGCATACAGCTAGTAGCACATATATACTTTGGCATCTGCAGATTAAAATGTATTTTGCTTCAGTGAATTATTATACTTTTTAATCTGCATGAGTAATAATATGCACTTCTACAAAGGAATATATTAGCTTTACATTTGCCATGTAGTCAACTTCTCTAGGATTTTTTTTTTCTGAATTATTCAACAGAACAGCTCTGCAATCAGTCTCTTTGAAATGAGTGCACACTTCTGCAGGTTTCACATCCGGCATCTCCAAAAACATAGCACTGAAAGTAGGAAATGAATAATATTATTCAGTGTGACATTGTGGTCATTTGGCACAGGTTGAAAGTGGTTATACTTTAGTTAGAGACGAGTAATTTGAGGGCAAGCAGCCTGCTTGGATTAGTCACTGCATCACTGCCAGCACCCGTCAATCACAGGCACCCACAGGACCCTAAGCCCACCGGAAGTGGGTGTTCTCAGTTCTTGAGCCATGGGGTAGGAGTCACTCCAAGACAGACTCTATAGAGGCTCCAGGGGCAGCTGAGGGTCAACAGCAGCAGGGGCATTGCACAGCCCCAGCACAAGCAACTGATGCAATGACTTCTCCTTTCGGAATACTCTCTCCTGCACCACAGAACAGGGAGGCCACGTCAATTGTATTTGTGACTTATATCGCTCAATATCCAAGACCATTTAGCCTCCACAATGCTAACTTGGTCTCAAAGCTTGACAAGATCATAGCAAATACATATTAAAAGTTGAAAGGAAATCTGTCAGATCTATACATAGCTGTTATGGACAGAGACACCAGAAAAGAATGGGTGCATGTGAAAGGATTTGATCAATACTTTGGTGGTTACTAAGCTGTGCATGTGTTGTGCCCTCATGAATAAAGGTCCACGACTAAGCATTCACAGCACAAATTTTATTTCAATCCAGAATTTGGGTTTTTTTCCAATAACAACCTCTTGTATGAATTATTTATATTCTTGCCCACATTCTTTCTGGATTATCAGACATCTCTATGAGAGTTTTTCAAAGCCAGCAGTGTGCATTTCAAAATCAGACCTGCAGAGAGGGTGCAGTTACATTTTTGTGTCATGGAGGTACAGCCATAGGTAACAGCTGCCCAGCCAACACTGGCTGCTGACAGCCAGCACTGCACAATTCAAAAGTCCGTCAAGTTTTACCAATGAAAAATGCATGTATACACTGAAAACAGTGTTCAGTCTGGCTTCGATTAGTGTAAATGACATGTATACACCTTGCAGGTCCACACTCCAGACTTCTGCTTAGTTTTAAATCACTGTATGTAGCCGCACAGAAAAACCTGCAAATATTTAAGTTTCTCTTTGAGATCAGCTTCAGTTAACCAGTGCAACTCATGTTTGTAGACAGGGTTGTGATCATTTGGCCACTTCTCAAAGGAAAAAATTCCAAAGATCTATAAATTTGTTTCCTTCCACCTCCCAGTAATTAACCTTTACTAAGGTACTAGTAGAGTTATCTCACCTAAATACCAGGTTAATTGTAAAAGGAAAAACCATATGCTTTGGGCTTAAAGCAAAACAAAGAAGAAAACAAAATCACAAAAATCACACAGCAAAAACTTGTAGCACACTCAATACAGCCAAATGCTCACTGTAAAAAAACTTGGCTGGGCGATAATGCTACTGTACACACATGAGAACTGCTGTTTCAGGACTGGAAAAGACCAAATACCATTTCAGATAGAAGACTAATTTCCTTTACTTTCTTTGAAGAACAGAATCACTGATTGTTTGTGGAAATGACTGATCAATCACACCTACCTACAGAAAATAAAGGTTTATGAATTTAGTTACTTCTTCTAATACGGTGAGAGAGAAGTCTTACATCCTCACAGCTCAACCAGCAATTTTGATATGACAAGTGGCCACTTTCATCTGGAGCTGCAGACAAGGAGCTCAAATCACGTCCTAGTAAATAAACTTGCTGGTTTGGTTTTACTATGGTAGCCTGTATCTCTGTCCTACTACATTTTGATGATCCAAGGTACACAATACTCCCTCTACTGCAAGTTCTCCATAAATGATTCCCTTAATTTAAAAATTCAATCTTAAATCACATTTGCGAATTCTGATAATCCAACCATTTTCAAAAGCTGTGGTTTTCATGATATTTTCCTACAGATTTAGGCATTTAGGTTTAAGCAGAAACCACAATATGTTCCGAAAAACAAACATGACAAATAACATAAAAGTGAATTAATTTTAATTAATTTGCATATACTTAGATAACACATCCATGTTAAAATAAAAAAATTGGTAAAATTATAAGAACTAAAATATGTTTTGGATAGAGAGCAAATTCTGAATAGACAGCAGAAACTGGAACGCAAAAAACATACCTGGAGCTGCATATCAGCTGCGGCACACACCTTTTTGGACTCACACAGTCTTGACACCATGTTTTTTGGTAGCGGCTTGAATAAAAAAGAAGTCAGATCACACTGAGACTTATTGTATATTTGTAAATAGTATTTAAATAGCTAATTACTAGAAGAGGCTGAAGATATAAAAAAAAAAACCCCTGGTGGTAATAAAACACATTTGAAGTGCTTTGCATTGAGGAAGGAAATATTTGCTGAGCAAAGCATTAAATGGCCAATTAAGATATCAGAATTAATCCACATAGCAATAGAGAAATCACTGTGTGAAATCTGTTTGTTTTTCTATAAACTGATCTCATATTCCCTTATATGCCTGTTAAAAATATTATCACTGTTTTTAGACATAAAGAACAGATTGGGGCAGTTAAAGCCCTCCCAGACTAACCAGTCTCAAAAGCAGATATAACAAGTTCTCCTGTGGGATTTGAGCAGAGGTCACTTAGATTTACACAGAGGCCCATATAATTCCTAGTACTGAGCTTCATGATACTGGGTTTTCATAACTTCAACTGAGACAGCATCAGACTTTCTACCACATAAAAATATTTAGTTGTACTGAACAGTTAATATCTACACTTTGAAATTTTTAACAAAGTTGATTTTATTCTACATTCATGGCAATAAAATTATCCATGCCACCACATACTGAAAGTCAGAAACACTTTTCAAGTCATTAAGCAAACTTTTTGATTTTCCATCCAGATGTCTGCAAGTACATCCGAAGACTTTTTAATGTCAGATTTTTAAAAATATGTCTATAAATGCTTGACCTTATGCTTCTTCCACCACTTTCTGAAGCTTTTCAAGAGCTTTCAATTTTTCCCAACAAACATTTTCTTTTTTTTTTTGCTAGCCACTTCCTTAACCAAACAAGTTAAATATTGTTAAAATAACTGCATTCTTGCTAAAATATTAAGAGAGGTACTACAAGTTACACAATGTAATAGAAAGGGTAAGTATTAAACTTGACTCTAAAATCATACCTGTGCTTTTATAGTGTGTTGAAGCATTCAAGAAATAATCCAAGAAAATCTACAGATATGGCAGAGCCATATGTTTAGATTCTCCGCAAATGATATGACTTCAAAACAAACAATGTTCACAGAATAAAAACACAGCTCTAGAGAAGTTACACATAAGTGAAGAAAATATTATCAGTTAACTCTAGAATCTCAAAGTTGAAGCAGGTAAGAAAAATTCTCTGGTTGCACAGCTACTTTATGCAGCACTTGCTAAGGCTTGCAACCTCTTCTCCAAGTCAAAAGTCAGCTACGTCAAGCATGGTATAGAACCATAGAATTTAATAAGGCAGAAAGTAAAGCAGAAAAAAGTTACAATTGGTTAAAGTATTCTGGCTGGACAATTATTCTTCTTGTTCCATGAGTGTCTCTGTCTCACCCTCTCACACAAGTATGGCACACACTTCAATGCCATTTCATCTTGCAACTGAAGTACATCTGGGTTTGCAATAACACAGTTTCAACAAGGAAACCTATAGAATTCTGAACAGATTTTTTTTAAGCACAAAACCTATCAGCAAGTTTTCGCAGCTTTTTGGGAGGCTTTCTTCTCCTAATTAAGTAGTACAACATGGAATTAAACAAAACTGATTTCTTCTAGGGGCACCTATATGTTGGATACAGCAAAGTATGAGGAAACTGGATGGGAATTCTTAAACCGCAATTTTTCCAGTGTTAAAAAACTTGAACAGCCAAAAGCTTACCGACATCAAATATGTATGTTTTACAAAGCTATCATTTAAGAGTGTTAAAGGCAAGAGCCCTCCTACCAGTAAGGTCACACCAATTCTTTCAACATAATGGATCTTCAATTATATATTTTGTCTATATTAAATGATGGCAAGAGGAAGTTCTAGAGACCAAGTAAAATAAAGGTAATTTTACTAAGAGACTCCAAGAAAAGTCTGTTAACTTTTTTTGTAGCCATATTAATATCAAACAAAGAATGTCAATTGTGCCTTCAAGAGCAAGCTCTACTATTTGAGCAGATTAAAATCAACCAGAAAGTACAAGTCATACTTATGACTACACCTGTTGACAAAAAGGCAAAGGAGAAAAAANATACCTATGACTACACCTGTTGACAAACAGGCAAAGGAGAAAAAACATTTAAATCTATCAGTGTTACTAAACTGGCTCAAAGATTGTGTTGTGATCATAATTCACAAGCCAAGCAGAATTTGGCACCAGAAAAACACCGCCAAAATTAGATTAAACTGAAAGAATTTAAATTGATAAAGACATAACTTGTTTTTCCCAAAACAGCATTTTAAAACTTAAGATTCCAGGGAAGCAAAATTTGACTCCGGAGGGTTTCACAAAGATCACGACTCCACTCCAAGGTATGTTTCTGTAAATGTCATGCACACAGATATGCTGAGGTCTTGAACCTGGAACATGTACTGACTGTTTCAGGCAATAGAAACTATTCCTCCTTGCTCCATTACAATCTCACACAGTCCCTTAATAAGCAGCTGAGTGAATTAAAAAAGATATCAGCATTCTTATTTTACTTCTCCTGAGAGATGAGCTCTCTGATAAAACCAGAATGAAACTGTCATCCTCCTCCTAAAGAAAGACTTCACAGAGCTTTGGCTAAAACTATGTCAACTGAATAACCATTCAATTTTTGAAATTTTAACACTACATGCTCTACTTTGAGGTCCACTTTTCCATCCTTCTCTATTAATTAACTTTAAGACCTTGGAATGAATTTTTCAGCATGTTTTTCATGGTGGCTAAAAGAACAGAATTTCCTGTGTCCCAAAGCTTGCTTAAGTCCTTATTGTTGTGTAGTAACTGCAACACATTACAATTGTTTACTATCTGCGGGCTTATTCTTGTAATCATGCTAATATAATACTGTCTTTGTAATTCCATCTCTGTGAAAAATGAACTCAGTTCAAATTTGAACAGCTGAAACACTGGCCTTTGTTCAAGAGAGCCTCCAATGGCACACAAGCTTAAAATTATTTAGCTCAGACCTACCACATATCTGTGCACTTTACAGATGAAATGAAACAAACACAGGGATACAGAATGGCACCCAGGCACCAGATAGTCTGCTTAGGCACTGTAATGCCCTCACTTTGGTAGGGCTTGACTTCATAAACTTACCTGGCTAATTCAACTTTAGTAACGAATTATCACAGTCCTCTCCATTCATTTTATCTCAAGGAGTTTTTGGTTTGAGTCACCTTTCAGATGAAAGGAAAACTAGGCTTGCTATTTTCTTGAAACAAAGAGATCTGTACTGGCCAGCTTTTTCAACTAAGTTCAAAGGACTTGCTCCTTTTGACAGAAGAACTTTCAAGCTTTTGTCACTCCTCAGAATTCAACAGCACAACCTTTCAAAATTGACAAAAGGCAGAGACAAGCTTTCCATAAACTTCGAGATATTTTGGACCAGATCCTCATGGTCTATATCTAAATGCATAATACATTCTCATCTTTGAAGGTCTGCTGACCAATTTCTTTTTCTGCAATGCTACTGAAATACAATTTTCAACAGTTCACATGTTTTAATAATCAAAGCACCTCTTTCTCCTCCTCTTCCCATAAGCATAAACACTGATCCTAAGTGCAGCTCCTCACAGATGAGTCCTTCTACAACTGACTTTTATAGCAATGGCAAACATAAGCTGAGACTATGCTGACAAGTTTTTCTGATGCAATTATGCTCAGTAGGAATATTAAAAATCACACCAACTTAAGTCTACATGCAAATAGAGTGTAGACGCAGCAATGCCAAAAGAAGGATGCTTTGCCAAACTATCTCCATTGCCTCTGACACAAACTGGGTCAGTAGAAAGTCCTCTTTCTGTCAACATCCAGCAGAGCTCTGTTGGTGCAGTTGTTGCAGAAAAGATCCTTCCAGCACAGAAAAATTCAGTCTCCTAATTAATAAGACGAAACTTAATGGAAGTTCTTATATGGAACAACATTTGGATTAAATGGTTTCACAATCTTCATATTTTAACTTTTTCATCCACCTTTCTTACTTCCCCTTGAAAAGGGAGTAAAGTGGCCTCATTTTTCTTTCAAATAAATAAAAAACTGGAGAAACAGAAAGATCGAATTTCCTATTTGCACAACAAAAAAATGAATCAGGGAACAAGCAGAGAAAATAAGCTCCAAAAAAATCTTCACGAAATTGAAAATATAAGAGATGGGATTTTCAAGTCAAAGTACTTCATAACATACACACAACAGAAAAGATTACTTCGATCTATTTGTATTTAAATGACAGACAAAGAAATCCAATATCAGATTCTTGAAATCGGCTTAGATGAACCAACATAAACAAACATGGATTTATGTATGGATAATGACTTAAAAACCCATTCTAAAATTTTTAAAAAGCAATTAAAAGGAAGCCATCTAAAGCTCTCAAGACCCACAGAGCAGTTTCAGGCTCTTCTCATCTTCCAGCATAATCCATTTTTGCCCCCCTTCAAGACTGGATTTCTACATCAAACTTCTCTCAATTGCTCTCTGAAAGGGGAAGATTTCACCACCAATAAACAGAAGTAGTTTATGGAAATGCCAAATGGGACACAGCGTCTGGGTCTTCGTTTTTGCACTGAAACTAAACATGGTTTAGATTTGTTAAGTCATTTTGAAAATACAAAGCCATAAATAATGTTTTACAAATCTTTTTCAGATGTTTTAGTGAAGCTCATTCTCTGAACTCATATGCAATCAGATTAACTCCATGCTGTTTAAACACTCCATGAACTTTATAGAGAACACGAGAAAGGCTTATTTCTGTATGTGGACTCAAATAGATAAATGATCAACACTCCTGAACTGAGTTTGTTTAACTCACAGGTTTCAAAGAGACCTTTCTTAGTGCAATCAATTCTGCAGAAATGATAGCTGTATTGCAAAAAAAAAAAAAAATTTACAGAGAAAATTTCTCTAA
>VYZT01052795.1:60987-79839 GCA_013400735.1 Pomatostomus ruficeps
TAGAATTTAAGCAACATATTTTCCTAACTGTTCAATGGAGGCAAACTTAATTCTGCTTCCATAATTCTACTTTCATAATACTGAAATACATTGCATGCTTAGTATTGGATAAAAAGCTCCAATAAAGTGTAACACTACACAGCTCAGGAGGAATTTTTGAAATGTCTGTATAAAAATAAATTATTTTCTATTGCCATGTCTTAAGGCAACCACCAAAAGTCACCTTGTTCCCAAGAGCACTGTGTTACAAATACCCCATAGAAAGCACTTGTAATAGACTGATAAAGAATAACTTCATGTAAGAACAGCACCAGAGTTTTAATGCAGAAATTGACTGACAGAATCTAACAAATCCTAATACAATCCTACATAGAGCAGTATGCTTCTCATCACAAAATATTTCAATCACTGTCCTACACTGTGCTAAAAATGGAAATTTTGAAACACTGCAGATCATTTCAATTTATGTCCACGATTTTCTACCTGAGTTTTAAGACAGACTTTAGAGAGTTCAATGACAAATCCTAATTTTGTCACTACTTACCTATAATTACATTAAAGCATTCCAAATAACTTGATTCACAGAGAAGTTGTTCACCTACTAAAGGCTGAAAGTTTTAAATATATAATTGGAACCTTGGATATAAGAATCTAGTATTCTTCCACAGATTACATTTATCTTTTTTGTAATGACAATTTAACAATTTTTTCTCAATAACTGAAATTACAATACTAAAATAATTTTATCCATTGTTTACTTCTACTTTAAACATTATTAATAAATGACACATGTAAATATGATTCTTTTCCTAAATACATGTATTCCTATTTTCAATATTTTACATATTATTTTTCCCTACCTGTCCTGTTTTATAATGCCTTGCAAACTGGTTAACCACTCGATAGTCATTTGCAAAGTACTCCATCAGAATTGAGGGAACTTCAGCAAAATCGGTAGGACATCTGGTTCCTAGAGGTAGAATAATTGTACACATTAGCATTTACTATTTACATTAACACAAATAGTTAACTCTTCCCAAAAGGTTTTGCAATTTTCAGTTTGGACTTTTGGTGAACTTTAATGTTCTTTCATTTATTAAGTCAATATTTTATTTCCATTATTGTACATACTGCCAGAAAAGCTTCATTATGATCCTACACATTTTACTATAAATCACAAAGTAAAACAAAATATTTGAACAGCTGGGTGAGGCACCTTATAAAGCTCTGGGATCACACCCTTCTTAAACTAAACCAGACTGTAGCCAAACTGACCCTACAAGAAACACCAAATCTATTTAAGTGTCTTAAACCTAAATTAAACTACAATGTAAATAAAACTCTGCCTTAATCCCATTCACAGCTACAATTTTTAGCTTCCATCTGTTTGCTGAGCTTACTTATGCTTTATATTAACCTCACATTATAACACCAAGTCATTCATTCAAGGAACACTCTTGCAGATTGAAGACTTGTTCTGTGTAAGTGCAATGAGGTAATATCTTAGCTGTTACTATTTTCAAAAAGCACTTTTCCAAAAACCTTATTTACTCTAATCTTATCAGCATCTTACCCAATGGAAGTTATTAAAAACACATCACCAAATCAAAGCTGAATTTCTGATTTCTATATTAAAGTCAGCAATGTAAAAGTTGTCGCTTTCACAGTGGACCCACTGGGTCACCACCTCTATCCCCATCTGCCAGAGACAATGTCAACATTCAGAATTAGTCTTAAATCCCAGTATGCTTCTATTATTTTTGAAGACCAGTTTGTAAAATCACTCCTTTGACCTCTACAAGCCTTTCTCTAATTTTAATCTTAAATTATGATCTGTTTATACTCCATGATTCACACCAATACTGCTCTTTAGTATAAATAGCATTTATCACACTGATTTTTTACCTACTAAATTGAGAGACATTATATTCTCTCTGAGCCATCATTACCCAAAGGCAAGATAAAGTCTAAGAAACTATCCATTCTAGTTCTTCTCTGCACCTGCTGCAGTTTGACTTGACCTTCAGACTAGACACCCAAAACTATCCCCAAACGTTACATGAGGTTTCAGTATCTTTACCATTCTAATACTTACTGCTGTTAGATACAGCTCTGCTGTAATTTCAAATCACATTCCACCCTTTCACAGACACATTAGCTATATGCACTTCTGCACTGACACATAAAACTGTGATTAATTGTCCACCACTGCTGAAAAATCCATTTGATAGCAAAAACTCTCCTTGTATTCTGAAAATGCATGATCTGCACTGTATAGTTCTGAATTACAGGAAAGTAAGGCAAGAGAGATCAGGAAAGATGTCAAATACTCAGCTCATCTCAACAGGAATGTCAAATTTTTCTGTTCTCACAATATCCTGCAGTCATCTTGATTCCACAGTTTACGACCCTAGTGTTCTGTGAGAGCAGACAGCCCCTAATAGACATCCCTGGGACGAGCCCTTTGATTGTTACACATTCCAAATCCATAGAAAAAAGATTTTCTGCAGAAATAACACCACTGACCTCCAACCTCCAGTGCTGCTTTTGCAATGCTAGATCTGGAGTGAAATCCTCAGGGAAGCAGGACTGCCTGGAGCTAAGGCAACACACAAACCATACACAGGGACTCCTGGAAAGTCTGAGCCTCAAAATTAGCCATTTCCTGCCCTTCCAAGAGTTTGACATGCAGACACACGATTCAGCACAAGAGAACTCCCACCAAAGCAGCTATTTTGGACATATAAGTATTCCTGCAGCTCAACATGAGCAAGGCTGTGTGACTGGAAAGAGTAGGAGAGAGCCCTTCACTGTCCCAAGGACTATACAGAGCTTTTACTGAAGGAGTTATGCAGTGTACATCTATTTTAACAATGTCCAGTAGTGACATACTTATAAACAGTTCCATCAGTTTTAATATTAAATGGAAGACTTAAAAAGAAAAATATTTTGCCACTGGGTGCCAAGGTATCTATTAAGAAAACAGTAACTGTACTGTTGATATCACTAGCATAATGTAAAATGGTAAAACATATTAAAAAATAATTCTTCAGACAAGGGAGTTACAATCTCATCTGTTTGGTTGGGAGGTTTTTTTAATAAGTAAATGTCTATGGCACTTGAGATTTCCAGCACACTGTTGTAGAAAAGAATATACCAAGCTGGTCACAGATAAAAAAAGTAGCATGCCAAACAGCCTTAGCCAGGACAGGTCTTTGACCTGTTTGCCATGACTGCAGAAGGTTATAGAAGCCAGAAACCTGTCAGCCAACACACTCACTGCTCTTTGCAAGATCTAATTCACTCATTTCCCTTCATTCATTTTCCTGAGTCATTTCCAACACAGAATCCATTGTGGTTTTACACTAGATACAACCTACTTCCCAACCTCCAACTATTCCAATGTTTAGAAATTCCATGTAAGACAAACTTGCAAGAGTGGATACCACCAATAGAATAAAGATCAAGAGTACGTAAAGAAGAGATACAAATGTCTAATTCTTATTCAAAAAAGAATATTCAAGTGTTGTTTGGTTGAGTTTTACATAATATCTGAGGATTTGATACTGTATTCTCAAATCATCAAGGGTATAGAATTATTAACATGACAACCATTTTCGGTTCATACTCTTTTTCTTCTTTTGCATTGTTCTGTTTATTTTTTTATTTTTTTAAGTCTACTCCTTTTGTCTGGAAATTAAACATTTGACTAAAAAAAAATCACAATTATAACTTTCTTACCAGTGACATGTTGGTACCGAGTTCTTCCCAGCATAGAATGCATAGCATGTCCCATTTCATGGAAGAGATTCTCCATCATGCCAGGACTTAGTAGCGTTGGTGCACCCCTTGCAGAATTGGGAAGGCTCAGCATAAGAACAACTACAGGTAGCTGGTACTCTCCATTTTCCTTTAGCCTGCCTCCTCGAACTGTAAAGTGACAGTCCTTTCCAAGGTAAAAGCAAACACAGATGGCCAATGTCATTATATCAATGATATTAAAACAATGATTAAATCAAACTTAAACTGTTAAATCAAAGCTGAACATATACTCAGTTACACAAGTAGAATTCAATGATTGTTAACAATGTTGTTCAATAGCAGCAGCAGTTTTTCCATCTTTATTATATGCTTCAAATTCATTAAGAAATTACTTTATTCCATAAAGGAAAGACTGTGTTGCTTTTAGAAAATAAAACTATTTCTTTATGTTTTAGAATTATCAAAACTGCTCAAATTTTCTAACAGGTATCACTAGCACTAGTAAATTTACTGACATAAATGACACGTCGTGACGTGTCAAATCCATAATGCACAGACTAAGCTCTCTCCTCAGTTTTCAGCAGTAACTTCTTTATAAAATATACCACACAGCACTACTAGGATATTGTGAAATACTAGCAAAACAGAGTTATATATTAAACTAATGCAGATTTAAAGTTTGTCCACTCATCACCTCACTAAAGGTGGTAATTTGCAGATGCTTCTAATGAGTGAAGTGCCTACTGTACTGCATCCTATTGCAAATATACTGGCACTAGGCAGCGAGTGAGCCACGACAATTAGAACCATCTACAGTTTTTAAAAGAATTTAGAATAAAAATTAGTTGTCATTATGAGCTTTCACCTTTAGAGAGTGTGAATATTGGATTGCTTCTACATGTAAGCAGTAGGCCAGAAAATAAGTGTTTAAACATCTACCATTTTTCTAAACAGAGTTCTGTGACATTCCATAGTGCCTGTTACTCTGCACCACAAAGAGTCTGAGTTCAGCCTATTGGGTGATGGTTTTTTAAATGAAAGGTTACTCAAAAAATATTTTACCTAAACCCACACACAAAGTTATGGACTTTCCCTGTTCAAATTTATTTTAAAATGAGGCAAGTTTTACTAAACTTACATTGAACGCAAATGGCACTAATGTTATAGTCATTACTTATATAAGGTACGTAGCTCCAAGCTGAAGTCAGATCATAAATGTTACCTGATGTGGCTTATCAGGTCGCTGGAAGAAGTCACAATAGATGTATCCTAGCAAACCTTCAGTTTCATGAACAACAGCCTGAAGAAAAAAAGAGTATCATTTCCACAGTGAAGGCACCAATAACATGTAAATTGAAGACAAAATATTCAAATCCCAAGATTTATAATGAATAAATGAAAAACTGGGAATAATTAATGTACAATCTGTTCACCATTTTAGTTGAAAAAAAAGTATGTACACAATTCACAACTTGTCTCTCAAACTAGACATTTCTGCATTTCACTCAAAACTAACTAGTCACAAATTAGTATTAAAAGTACTGTCTGTGTTTAAAAAGCACTGTCTGTAGCCCCCAAATGAGAAACAGAAGCTGATTTACCATGGAAATAAAAATAGGAAGAATAAGGAGTAATTATAAATTGACCCACAGCATACAAAGAACTGCATCTCTTGCTGGAGGCTGGAGATAGAAGAGCAGTGAAGAAGATCTGGCAGTGAATAAATGTAGGGAAGACAACAGAGGAACTTGGGAACCTGATGAGTAAGTTATTGCCCAAGTTTTTACTTCCACCCTCCCCTAAAAAGAGGGCAGAAAAATATAAGGTGTAAAAATCAATCTCAAAGTAAAGATGACATACAGAATTTAAAAAATGAGGCAAAGATACATGACTGCTAGGACACATACCTGCGGCATTCTAGTCATCTATGGTCATGTACAAATTGAAACGAAATAAACTAACAGGGCTCATTGAGAAAGGTACAACAATAATCTCCAAACAGAGAAACAGTTTCTGATTCCGGCATCCTTGACACAGAGCTATTATTAAGGCCATACAATACCAAACATCTAAAAGGCACTTGAAGAGATGATAAAGCTCTTGAGGTCTAACTTCAACTAAAATTAGACAACTAGTTTGTGCTTTTGATAGGTATCCAAGTAATTTAAAAAAAGTTTGGTCCATGGCTCAAAGGAACACACTACCTTTTTTATCTTCCCTTTGGTTTCAGATGCTGGGAACAAGGACACTTACCAACTTTCGAACATCCTCAGACCAAATCTCTCCTTTCTTTGTCTGCTCAGCATAGAGAGAGATTCCTAGGAGCTGACTGAACAAAGAGTTCAAACCTTCCATGCATGCCCCAAGAGAGAAAAAGGGACAGTACAGGCCAGGATCAATGTTGTACCTAAGGGAATACAAGAATCCCAAACCAGTCAGTCAGTAGAGCTACATAAACTACAGTACTCACCTTCAAGCCACAGGATGTCACAAAATAGACTAGTTTAGTTTATACTCCCAAGGCCCTTAGTGAACATGTTTGGCTGTATTTTTCAAACAGTGAAACTAAGTCACAGTCACAGTGCTTTGCCCTATCTCAATTTTTCTTATATTCAAATTTGGACACAAAATTCAACAGATGTTGACTATGATTTTCAGAAATGTGGTGAACATGTAGCCCAAACAGACCATGGCAACATGATGGGTGGCCAAGCAGTGGCTTTTGATCCACAAGAGGCCACTGGCACTCAAGTGCCTTTCCCATGCCAAGGCTGAACCGTGTGACTGATCAGAAAAACAGGCTGGTTTTGGCTGTGGTGTAAGCCAAATCCTCAGCTAGGGCAGGAAACCAACTGGTAAGCACTGCTGACTCTGCAGTCTTGCCTTTTACTGCAGCAACAGAAACACCAAGTAGACACAATTAACTCCCACACAAAAATCACACCTTAAGCTCTGGGGACTCTCTTGAACCATGCGGAAAATATCTTACAGCTGTGAGCCACCTGGAAATTTTAGTATGTGACATGGATTTCAAACATGGCCAAGCTTCCTGAGCCTAACCTCAACTATGTTCAAGATGCTGTAGCACAGAAGATACTCACAGGGAGGAAAACATCATACATCTGCATGCACACATATAAACTGAGAAAGAACAAAAAATTCAAAAAGTAGTTCAGAGATACATGCAGTCTGTAAAAGGGCTCAAACTCCAAGACTCTGACCCTAAAAAGTAAACACACTACAAATGTATCAAGCAAATAAATGCTTTGCAAACTTACACCTTTCACAAGCTGGTCAGCACCACACAACTCTTTTGAGACAATAGCAAAATCAGAACTGGAATCTGCTTGCAGTTGTGTGCACTCCAAATGGCAAAAAATGCTCTTGCCTCATTTCACATACAAAGCCCAAGTGTTATTTACACTATTTTTTGGGGTCTCAAAGTAAAGACTGTTTAGAGAATCACAGTCACTGGAATTTAAACATGCATCAGCTAGACTACAATAGCTGGATATCAAAGATGAGAACCATGCTATTTTAAAGCCTGTGATCTAAAGGCTTAGTTACAGACCAGCTGTGAAAGAACCAGCTAGCCCCTACCCACACATCTACCCTTCCTTCCCACTCTCACACAGAGAAGACCTGAAAAAGAAGCCCACTGGGGATACTTCATTTGCCTAAGTGCTGCTTAAGACTGCAGTCCACTGATGCGTCACTGAGCTGTGAGGCACAGCAGGGTGGGGTTACTCCTCTAACCCACGATATGGTGAGGTACAAGATTTTTACACCACAAATGTGAGAAGCTAAAGCCAATGTGTTCCATTCTAACTATACTAGAACACAGAAAATAAAGCAGATTTTGCCTCTACCATACTGACACACTTCTTCAAGATCTTCACACTTAAATTCACATGCTGCACACTTCCATACACACATTTTCCTTCTTACTCAAAAAGTCATTACACCCAAGGAAATAAGCATGATATAAATCACTTTAGGTCAAGTTAGATAAAAAGACTGAAAGCAAGTGTCTAAAAGAAAGCAAAGGAGATGAGTTAATTTTCATATAAGCCACAGAAATTTGGAGTACAAAGGACACTGACTGATGCACAGAGCTCTCCTGTCCACCCCAAAGCACAGAATTACAGGGTATGTGTTGAATATCCTAAGAATTTTTGAATCAGTAATTGCTCAATGCCTCCAACAGTGGTGCTTTTTGGAAAGCTTTAGCAGGTGGATCTCAGATGTCTCCGCACATTTACAGAATTGCCCAGTGGTCACCTTCTGCCTAGATCATTACCATGAAAACTGAACACACCACTAAGTGCTTCAGACCTCCTGATCCTGCTCTGAAGCTCTCCCTGCATACAGACTACAAGACCTGTCAAAATGACCCTTTTTTGACAGCAAATCATAACAACCAGCAGAATAGTTTAGAACTGGTTTTTGTCACTTTAAAATCTTATACTATCATCCTACAGGCCACTATGAATATTAAGCTGAGTTTTCCATCAGCAATTCAAAGAACTGCTTCTTTAACTAATATCTGGCTATAAAAGTACTGTTTCAACACACTACAGACCAGCTCAAGTGGTTTCATTGCACAAGGGCTCTTTGCAGGGCTTTTTTGTTGAGTGCATTTCAATCAGTACTGCCAAAGCTATGCTTATGTGCAAAGCCTGCACACCCTTCTCCCCCCAGACATCCACTATCATCCAGGGCTCCTGTGCCATTTCCTCCCCGCCCATGGGAGAAGAGAGACAAGTGTAGGAGGTGTTTCAAGAAAGAACCCATATGATACAATACCACAAACATACACTTCAGTAAATCAAATTTAACACTACCAGCAGCTCACACTCATAATAAAACATCAGATTTTCACAGCTGCAGGAAATTAAAACGTGTAACTCCTAACAGTGAGTTCAGCTGCAGGATAAGAACATGAAAATGACATTAAATTAATTTCATTAAATGTTTTCAAGGGTGCTATTCTTTAAATTGCTTTTACACGAGAAACAAGAAAAATCAAGAGATGTTTAGAGACTGCTCGAAACTTTCTAAAGAGTAGAATTTTCTTTGATAGACCAGCTAACACCAAAAACCATTTCCAAGTACATGAAAGACACGAAAGTCACTAGGATTGGTCAACATAGATTCACCTGAGACAAGTCATGCTTAAATAACTTGATAACCTTATATGATGATACAACTGGCCTGGCAGAAAAGGGGAGAGCAGTGCTCCTTGGACTTCAGTGAGGCCTTTGACACTGTGTCCCATGAGATCCTCACAGAGAAGCTGTTGATGTATGGGCTGGATGAGCAGACAGGAGGTGCACTGAAAGCTGGCTGAATGCCAGGGCCCAGAGGGAGCTGATCGGTGCCACCATGACAGGTTGGAGGCCAGGGACCAGCAGGGTGCTCCAGGGGTCAATACTGGGCCCAGTCCTGTTTAACATCACCTTTGGTGATCTGGATGATGGGGTCCTGCACCCGGGGAGAACAACCCAGGCACCAGCATATGCTGGGGGACATCCAGCAAGAAAGGAGTTTTGCAGACAGGGACATGGGGCTCCTGGTGGACCCCAAGTTAAACATGAGCCAGAGAGGGATCCTTGCCACAGAGAAGGTGAACGGCATCCTGGGGGCATTAGGAAGGGCATGGCCAGCAGGCTGAGGGAGGTGACCCTTTTGCTCTACTCAGCACTGGTGAGGCCATGACTGGAGTGCTGCATCCAATGCTGGGCTCCTCCGGATAAGAGAGATATGGCCCTACTGTTCAGCCTGGAAAAGAGACGCCTCCAAGGGATCTTAATAAGAAGTATAAATTCCTGAAGTGAGGGTGCAAAGAGGACAGAGCCAAGCTCTTCTCAGTGCTGCCCAGTGACAGGACCACAGGCAATGGGCACAGAATGAAATACGAAATGTTACATCTTAACATCAGGAAACACTTTTTTCCCAGCGCAGATTAGCAAGCCATGGCACAGGTTACCTCTAGAGGCTAAGGAGTCTTGCAAGTTGGAGATATTGAAAAGCTGCCTGGACATGATCCTGGACACCCAGCTCTAGGCGACCCTGCTTTAGCAGGGGGTTGGACCAGATGACCTCCAGAGCAAATTTCTAACCTCACCTATTTTCTGAAGATGTCATATGGAGCCTAGGACTAAGAACACACAGCTGCAGTATGAAACAGATTCCAGCTTTTCCAGAGGAAGACAATGTTTCATACTAACTGCAAAGGGCTCTCACATTCAGTTGAAATACTGTATTAATGTGTTTTCTGGAGGGCTGGAAAAAAACAACCTCTGATATTAAGTTTCATTTCGTTTCTATCAAAAACACAGATACATACTAGGAGAAGAAAGCAATGATATTTCTTCATGAATAGAACAGCTGACAGCAATATATTACAGGGAGAAGATCAATGCCTACTTTTTCCTCAATCTCAGCACTCTTTGAACACGCACAATGTCCCCATGACCCAGGATGAAAAGGATGGCTTTCTGATAAGTACTTTGTAATACACTGTCTCTATCCAAAGTGGAGGGAGGGGGTGGGCTGGTGGCAGGAAATC
Organism: Pomatostomus ruficeps; assembly: GCA_013400735.1. Lineage (NCBI taxonomy): Eukaryota > Metazoa > Chordata > Aves > Passeriformes > Timaliidae > Pomatostomus > Pomatostomus ruficeps. The sequence continues at coordinate 71,321 of VYZT01052795.1, forward strand.
AGTCTGTAATAGCTTTGTCCTTTGAAAAGAGCATGATACTTATCCACCACCACCACCACCCCCCTTCCCACCCCCCAGAAAAATAGCAGTAACAGATTATAATGCCTTAAGGCAGACTCCCCAGAGGAACTAGCCCCCTGCTCTGGTTAATGATTGAAGATGTCACAATCTTGACATTTTGAGTACAATGAGGTCCTGACTAAACAACCACTTTAATAGAAGCTACACAAATGTAACGTCAGTCCCTTCTGGTAGAACATTGTCAGGATCAAACCTCTCCCACATTCAATGAAAGATGTGTGTTAATGTTCTTCTTGCCAACGGAAAATTGAAAAAAGTTTTGAAAAACAACATTTTTTTTATACAGAATGCCAAAACAAAAAAAATGTTTCTAGTCCTTATCTCAATTGTTCATTTCTGCCTTGCCTATTACATCAGTGTACAAAAAAAGATTAAAGCTGAAGATGTTGAAAAATCCTCAAATATCACTAGTGTCTTATGCCACAGACCCAATACTTAAATTACTTTTGGACACACCTGGCAGCAGTCAGCAGAAATTATTATACCTTGAGTTATCTGGCATCCATTGTTTGTTTGCTAGCCAGTGCAGTGTCCCAGGAGTTATGGAGAAAGGGGTTAAAACCCATAATATAGAGCAATTATCACAATCAGATGATAATAACCAATAATATTTCAAAATGAGTACGGGGTACTGAAAAAAAAAAGAAGTACCCCTCCGAGAAGTGTGTAATACATTTTCAAAAATCTTTGTCTAATACCAGTCTACACCCACTAACCAGTAATCATTCCAGACACCAAAACACAGATTCAATTCCCGAGTTTTGAATTTGGTCCTACCTCATACATGAACTCTGTTTTCACAAAATAAGTAAGACCAGCTATAACTGAAGAAAGCCTAACCCCAAACTTGCACTGATTCCAGGAACACTTTCTCTTTGGGCTTACTTAGGAACAGCAATTAGCCAAAACCTCAGCTATCTGAAACTGGTGTCCTATAACCAAAACCTCAGTTCCTGGAATTATTATTGATAGATGCTCTTGCTTTTCAGTGGCAAGAGCAAGAATATGACTGACTTTTCTGAGTCCGTACCTTCAAGATTTAATGCTACTCACTGCAAAATAAAAGGTGTAACACTAGGTAAGATTAGAGGACAATGGGGAAAAAGGAAGAAATTTAAAGATTTGAACCTTTCCCAAAAATAAGAATACTCAATGAACAGAACAGGAAATGCTGCAATCTCTACTAGATCTCTAAAACTTAAATCTGGCATATGGGTGTGAGTAGAAAAGTATTTGGAAGAGTTTACAAAGTAGATGTTCCCTTGCTGAAGATTCTCGGTTGATTTCAGGCATTCAAATAGTAGCAGTCATTAGCAACTTCATTGTTTCCAGATGACAAGAAAAATGTATCTGTTAGCTAGCAAATGATTACTCAATCTCAGTTACTTACAGCTTCATCACGTTAGTGGGACTGTAAGAACACATTTCCCAGGCACAATATTTTGGCATTCAAATTCATACCAATCTAAAAACATGGTAGCTCAACTTCTTGGCAGCAATGGGGACTGTGATTGTGACAGCAATCCAAAACTTCTCTTCCCTCAGTCCTTTGAACAAAAGTTCTCATGCTGCTAAAGGGTCTCAGGTTGTATCTTGAAAACATGCTCTGACCTGATTTTGTAAAAGACCACATAAAACTTTAAGATTAAGACTTCTCTCAATACACTCCTTTAACATTTTAAATTGTCCAGTAACAAAGACAGAACTTGTCTGTGTAGGATGGAGAGCCTTTTTGAGGGCTGATCCAAGACTGTAAAATTAATTTCTCCTGAAGCTAAAGGGAAAACTCAGAGTTCCCCATCTTCTATCCCAGGTGTATGGTGCTTCTTTGATCCCTTTTTTTTCAACCGTGAAACCCAGTGTATTTGTAAATGTAGCCTAAAGCCTCTCAAAAAAACCCTACCAAAACCAAGGCATTTCTGCCTTGGCAGGGGGTTGCACTAGATGATCTCCAGAGGTTTCTTTCAACCCTAAGAAAATTGTGATTCTGTGATTCCACTGCACATTACTTCTCAATTGACAGAATGAAAGGACAACTTCAGTTAATGAATTAACTGATACTGACTGACTCTACATAAAAAGGAGCAGAATTTCCAAAGTGTTATAGCTTAGCCTGCCCCTGAAATGCTCACTAGTCAGAGCAAAGCAATCTTCATAATCTACATGTTAATAAATGTTGATGACCCTACTGTGCATAGAATTATTTTTATTATACTACATGTTAAAGCAGCAACCATTCTAAGATCACTTTATGCACAATTTTCAAGCTGTTATCAACTGCGAGCTTGAATAGTTGTACAGCTTTGTGACTTCTATTTAAAACAAATAGTAAATAATTAAAATAAAACTGCAAGAAGCAGCTGCTTGAATATGAGCACACTCTTTGGCAAGCTGCCTCCACATTTATTCAGATAAGTTACGATTTTATCTCCAACAGGAAGTGCACTCAAGTATTTTTGGGAAAAAAAATCAGAAAGGAAATTATCATGACCCATACTGAACTACAGTAACAGGCACTCTGCTACCAGTAAAATTTCTGCTAAGGGTTACTGCTACTAGGAAGAAAGGTTAATGTTCTGGAGACAGACAGCATTTAGTCACAATAACTACTGCAAAGAAGTGCTAGAAGACAGGTTTTCTTGTATGCTGTAATCTGCAGCCCCAGAAGAGCAGACAGACAGAATTCAGCAGGGAGGACGATGCACGTGGCATAGTAACATCAACAGTAACACATGGTACTGCTGCCTCCAAAGCCAGCAAACACATGGAAACGTGGTTACAGCACTTCCTAAGGAAGAAAAAGGATTCAGGGCAGCTGAGCAAGCCAGGGCAAGAATCAAATACCCTCTCTGGGTACCCTTTTGCTTAAAATGTGTGTTCTGGGCCTTAGGATGCCTATGTCACCAGAGAAAGGCAGACACAAATATTATAACACTTTCAAGCCTAATAAGGTACCAACTAAAGGTAACTAGCATAGTCTAGAGCTCAGCATGAGCTCTTGCTTCTTTCTGGAACTTAGGCTTCCCTGACTGGACTGCATGTTGTACAGTTGAATCCCAAAAGGACGAAGAGCACAGCATTTTCGATGGGAATATGCCTTTGAAAATGCAGGCCAAAGAGACAGATCTCAGAGTGTGTTCTGTTGAATCGCAACAGAACTTTGCAGAGAACTATATACTCCAGTCAGAAAGATTTCTTACCATGTAACATTTCTTCTAGTGTAGCTCAGGTAAAAAAAAATGAAACAGGCATGGATTGATTTTTTATATTTGAAAAAAAGATTTTCCCAACTACCCTTGAACTTGAGCACATAAATTTTCTTAAGCCATTACATGAAACTTAAAGGATCTGAAAGTAATTCTGGAAGAACGGGAAAAGGAAATACCGAAACTTTTATCCGTTACAGACATACACACACCCATCAGAAAACACAACAATTAATCTAAAAGAAGACTTCCTGAAATCAAGGATTTTGTACATGCCTAGATATTAAATTTTTTTAAAGGTTTCTTTTAGTTTTGATGTAGGAAATACAACATTTATGTAAAAAAAAAGTGGTTACCAATACACACTCACCCTGCACAAATCAGAAATAGCATCAACAAATATATACATGAACTCCTCTACACTTTCCTCTGTGCCAAACTTTCAGTTAAGCTGCTTTGACTTAAGAAAGATAAAAATCAAGACTCAAAGAGGTCCCTCTTATTGTAATAATGAACCTTAAATTATTTGTTTCTCCTGCAGAATATAACTCTCATACTTATGTGTCGAAAACTGTGAAAGACTGAGACACACGAACTTGAACACAATAGGTTTGCTCTGTATTCATTTTGCGTATTCCAATAACTTAATTCACTCTGAACATCTGATTTCAAATGCCAAAGCACTTGTATTTATAACAAAGCCCAGGAAAGAATGAAAATTTTCTCATATACTGTATGTCAGAATGTGAGCTCAGAAACTTTACGAAGAGAAATCTCAGTACCCTCCTAACAAAAGTAGAAATAGCAAAGAAAACTGTAGCTTCTTTAACATAAATTCTTGGGGTTTTTTAAAGGAGAAATTACATTTAAGAGATCCAGACACCTTACTTTCACAGTGTGCAGCCCAGTAGTATTTTTAAGAGAAGCAAAGTAGATAAGCCAATTAAAAAAACAATTATAAAAAGAAGTTAACTGACACAACGAGGTTTGGTTATTCTTCAGGAACAGCAGGCTTCAGACAAAAAAGGCTGTGCCCTTGTGAGGAACAAAGATGTAGTATGTGATTATAAATAATTATTTCTAGGCTTGTATGACTTCACTGAGTCTAAATAAAGTGCAGACTTCAAAAATCACTTTCATTTAAGCTGTATCTTTGGAAGGAAACTAAGACTGTTTTGTGCAACATGACTTTCATCTATTCTATTAAGAATGTTTTTTATAAGATTGGACATTAGGGATATTTGAATCAGGATCACTGTTCTTCAGAACACAAGCATTCAGACTCTTAACAATTGCAAATTAGCTGCCAGCCAAAAATTCTTATCGGTGGCTATTATATGTAGTCCCTGATACATTCTGACTTCTTTGGAGGTTTTTTTTGAGAAAAATTATTATCCTGTTGACATCCACAAAAATATAAAAGACAAAGTTAACTATCTCTAATAAAACAGATCCTGTCAAAACTTTCAAAGAAACTTCAAAATATCTTGTTAGTGAAGATGAAAGTGAAATGAACCCCTCAGGTTAACTTAAAGAGATCAAGACAAGGAAAACCCCTTCAAATTTTCATTACATGCCAGACTATGAAACTTAATTCTTTACATAAAGGGAGACTCTTAACCATGATTTATAGAAGACTCTGGATTTCTTAAAAATAACAACAACAACAACAATAATAATAATAATAGAAAGCCTTTCTACTCTCATCAAGTGCACTCATATTTCACATTCCTTTTTTCTTTCTGTTAATTTTACTTCCTAGAGTATTTTGGAGGAGGTCAAAGGGTAATTCAGAATACTGATATCAACACTGTACACAACTTTTAGATTTGACTTAGTTTTCAAATCTACAATTAGTTTTCAAATAAACAATTTCTTCAAATTTCCACGATGTTTTGTATAAAGAAATAATTCTTGAAAGTTGAATTCTGCTTCACAGCAATCCTTTTCAATAATTTTCAGGTTTTCCTCCAATAAGCTTAATCCACAGCTTTAGTGACTGGTGAGTTAATATGGATTTTCTATGTACATTAGTTGATTTAACAGAAGGCATACCTTCCCTTTCTTATAAACAGTTTGTTATAGACAGTTTTCCTTCTCTCTAAGCACTTTGGTTGAAAGATTTCTTAGTTATATTTTGCATTAATTTTCCACTTCAGCTTTCAATTTGAACAGAGTGACAGTTTTCTCACATGTTCTACAGAGGTTCTGGGCTATTCTTCCACATGGCATTCCCAAGACAGAACCGTCTTTCATAAAACTAAAAATAATTTAACAAAAAGTAGCCATGAACAAGTTTCTTTACTAGTAACTTGCAAACCTCAATATTAGTTGCAGCTTTTAGGAACCTGTGAAACATCCAGTCACGTTTTCATGCCTTGGTATCGAACCTACCTCTCCAAAAAAACCCAGAAATGGCGCCCACCCTCCCCTGAAGCCAGCAACCCATATCCAAGTCCCAAAAAAGAAAGGAGGTGATTTATTCCTAACTTCTGCTAAACTGGCACCCCAAGATCCAAAATGCCTTGCAGCTGTCGTGGTGGCTTCTCTTTCTTATGCACCAGGAAACTAACTTATTTTTGCATTGGTCTGTCATCCTCAAGGCTGGTCTTGTTTCCTTCTGCAGTCCCAAAGAAAGGGACTAGCACAGAGTCAGTACTCTGCAAACACATCCCAGCTTCAAGGTAAATAAAATCTGGGACATTTTGGCAAAAATCCTAACAGTGAATTATAGCCAGTGAAGTCAACCCCACCTGGTGAGAACTACAGGTTATAGAAACAAGTCAATACCAAACACACAAAGCTCACTGCTGAGGGTTCTCAAGAACAGTTCTATACCTCTGTCAGCAGTGACTAAGCACAGCCAATCCTACCTTCAAGGCGAATGGCTGACCTCAAAAAGTCTCTCACAGCATTTTGGGGGTGATTTTCTGTTGTGTTTTTTTCTGATCCGGAAGAAGCCAGCAGGACTACCACATCTTTGCAAGATCAGGGCCTTGAGAATTACAGCTGCACTTACTGAGAAGCAATGCAATTTAATTAATACTTGGGTCCTTGTCTGCACTGAAACTCAACGTTATTATTTTTATAATATACATATTAGACATCTTCTTACTTGTTAGACGCTGAAGCATGTTCTAGCATACACTGGTTTATTACCCTTAGCCTGCCAAAATTCTTGAGGTTCTCCTAATTACTCTATCTTCTTTTAAGATACTGCTACCATGAATTTCAGACTTTTGTCTCCTGTTTCTCTTAAAAGTAGATTTACACTGACATGTATTTTCCCTGCCTCTTAAACTATAGCTACAAAAACATTACACTGTCTTAAGTGTAGGTTTAAAGCCAGAGAGGCTCCTTAACATAGTCTGTGGGGGGAAAAAAAGGTAAAATATCCTGTTCCCATCAATGGGAGGCTTACACTTTTGAAGTAGGATCAAGTTTCCAGGGAAAAGACTTGGTGAAAGCTGACAGAAACAAAATTATTGTGGCCAGGTTTAGACAGAACAACCGCAACTCTGTGGCTCGAGTCCGGAGCGCCTCCTGCTGTTCAAACCACAGAACAGCAGCAGCGGTCGGTAACAGCTGTGGGAACAGTGACAATGACACCAGCCCGATGTGACAGCAAACGGCATCAAAACTCTACAGTCCAAACACATGTGGGTATCCTGCATCCTTCACAGGTAAATAGCTACCTCTTAAAACTAGTTATTAGAAGACTAAAGAAGGATTTGTTTCCTTAATTCTGTTACAGTAATGAATACATGTATCTTTAGAAGATTAAATATATAAATACATCCAAAATATACAACATGATGCAAATATAAAATAGACACATTAAAAATATGCCATGAGTTTCAGTGTCATTTGAGATGTATCTGGTCAAAATCTGGAGGACTAAAGAGGAATGGTTGTATAGGCCAAACTAAGAAACATTTTCCAGCAGACACAGGCACTGTCCCATCTAATATTTCTTGCACCCCCTAGTGCTGCATGTGTGACATACTAGAAATCGCTGAGTTACTTATCAAGAACTAAATCCCTCTAGTTTCCTTCTTTATACCTAGGTTTGTAAAGATAATTTGCATTTTATGTACCTGACAGTACCTAGGATGCTATGGGTCTGTACTTCGCCTGGAGCCACAGTGACAACAGTAGTCCAAAAGGAATACCTAAAAGCATACATTTGCTTCCCTTTGAACAAAAGCGTTTTACTCAAAAGAAAAATTCCTAATAGAGAAATCCACCACACAAACTACTACTGAGTACCAAAACATAACAGACAAATACATAAGCCATGCTCTGTGCACAGCACTATTACAAATACAACCATGGCATTTCTGTAAAAGACATAATGCTAAAAGTAAATCTTCCAAAAGACAGAAACCCTTAAAGAACAACAACAAAAAAACCCAGCTAAATAAAGAATGGGAGAAATGCATGACAGTTAAATGCATCTTATTTGAAAACATATTTTGTCATTCCATGATGAAAAAATGCAAAATAAAACAGAAGTAAAAAATAATTTATTGAGCTTATAAATAAAAAAAATGAAACATGATACCTTTTTTTAAAAAAAAAACATTAAATCATTTTCCCATGGAAAAAAACCAACCAAACAAACATGGAAAACAACATCACTTTTCCTTAGATATATAATTTAATACTACAGGATAACTGGCTCAGTTAGGAAGAGAGAAACAACAAACAGCCAAAAGTCAAACTCCAGCCAGTATGAAGCTCTGTGTGAGAGATACAGTTCTCATCTTCCAGTTACAAAAGTGCTGAACTGAACATAGCACAGCATCCATGGGGCATTCAAGAAGGGATGTGGTCAAACACAGGTAAGTACAAAATAAAGGACAGGAGATTCCCAATTGGGGAACAGAGCATTTAGGGCACAGACATTACAAGTTATATTCCCATCCTCTGGCTGTTGTATGAATACTCTGACTCCTGCTGAGTTTCAGTCATAAAGCACAGTTCTTGACACTGTGCAATGCAGAAGTGAGTTTTACTTTTCAGAGCTGATTACCCAGTATCTAGTACCCTGTTAAACACCCACAATATGAGCAGAATGAATAGAAAGCCTTGTTTAGTCAGTTAGATCAAACACTTTTTCAAAAGACAGAAAACTACTCAGAAAACAGGACAGTGAAAGATCTACACTCTTATTTTAAAGCAAAGCAGTTCTGCACACCATGGGAAGGAAAACTACTTTTTCTCCCCTGT
>VYZT01052795.1:79876-96852 GCA_013400735.1 Pomatostomus ruficeps
CCTGTCTTGCAGATGCTTGTATACCTGCCAGAAACAAATAGTCCTACCCAAGCTGGAGGGAGAAAACATCAGGCTCCAACCGTGCCTTGTAATCAGGGAGACCCTACACAGATTCAGGAGACTCTTCACACTGATCCAACCTCCACACTTGGTGCCTGAATACAAAAAAATAGCAAAGACACTCTGCCAATGTCTGGGTCTGTTTTACCTGCAGCTCTCCCTTCACAAAGTTACCATGCAATTCCTAAAATAAATTAATTGGGTCTCTTACAAAGCTCTGAAGGAAAGGAAATATTTTTCTTTCTAATGCCAAAAAGAGCAGAATAATCCATTTGTGATCAACAGCAACTCAATTATGAGATGATTAGCTTTATGAGAAGATCTAAGGACAGTAAGACCAGTAAGACTAAGAAGAACAATCAGCATCAGAAGACACTCCTCCAGGAGAACTAACAAACGAAGTACCCTCTACACCTAATGCTCTAACCCTTATGGCACACACCAATTCTGAACACAACCAGGTCAGCTGCAGGCAATCCTTCCATGCCATGTCTATACTACCATAGCTTTTCTGATCCAGAATAAACTACTATTTTAATCAGATACATCCAGTCTGTTTGTTTTAAACGAACACAACTGTAAATCTGCAGTGAAGGAAGATTTTTTCTCAACCCTCTTGTGAGAGAAGCACAACTTTCAATTATCTTTTCCAACAGAAATCTAAAAGGTCACTGCTGCTGATCTAATAAAGGCAACATGCAGGGCTTACATCTTTCAGAGCTGACATCTCATTATGTGCAAAGGTCCTGTGCACTCCTTAACCCTGTGTATTTATTTCCCAGTCTTTGGAAGAGAGATAAGAATGAATTCTATCCATAACCAGTACAGACTTACTGAAGAAGTTGCTATCTCAACTCCGCAGAAGAGGATGAAGTTGCACCTTTTGGTAAGAAGCACAATGAAGTTAAAATATGAAGAGGAGTAGGATTGCATTCAGTGTTCAAAATTTATTTTTAAACAGTACTACAGCCCAGCTAAGAACTAAAAGCAAAACAAGAATAAGGATTTTCTATCAGCAGTTCTAAACCTGCTTCATCCTTTTACCTTCAAAGAGGGCCAATACTTCCCTGCAAAACAACTTATACAGGCATTCCAGCAGTAACTATAACATGTTACAAACAACTCTCCCACCAGACAATACTTATTTTTTCATATGGAGGTACATCTTCAAAGAAAGAAATCCTGTTTATATTGAGGACTTTTTTGTGCTTGTTGCAAGGACACTCATTTACATCACAATCAGGAACATAAGGAGCTTACCTCTCAGCACGAAGGACTCCACTGTAGTAGGGGTGATCCCATGGCATCAGCATCTGAAAGAGAATTCCAGCTTATAATTACAACAATGGACAACAAGTGAACCCAAAGTAAAAGTTTTATTTCCTTTGAGTATTTTTGCAGTTTCAGCAAGTCACAGAATTTTAAAAGATAATGGAAAACAGTCAGGGCTCATACTACCACCAAAAATAGCATCATATATCATAAACTGAAAGCTTCTTTTTAACAGTTCTTGAATATTGGTCTTCTTATTCAACTATATAATAGGATTTCATACCAGACTTCAAGAAATACACTCAATTCAAATAAAAAGATAAACCTAGATATGTACAGCATTAAGATACATGCAATGTAGTATACAAACCAGACTTGAATCTAACCTGAAGTACAGCCTTTATTTTTCAATAAGTCAAAGCTAAGTGATACCCCCTTTCACCCCTTTATGTTTTGGTTATCTCAGTATCACTTTGTATAAACCAATAGCTCTATCATACTCAATATTTGGTTTTAATACAGCTGCTAAGTAGTCAGGAGGCATTTGAAGCCAGAAGAGAGAATGCTTCTAATTCTACTACATCTTGTACACTACAGTTAATTGTAGAACATGATTACCTTATACTATATCTTCTAAAAGAATCAAAACAGCCATCACATATGGAAATGCAACTTACTGAATTGTGGGGATTGAGCTTCATTTTCATCTTTGTCATAATTTCAAAGTCTTTTTGAGTTCTGAAAAATATTTTAATGATGAAAATGTTAATGGAAGATTTTTGAGCAATGTAATACAGTACACAATAATATTCCATCCTAAGAAAATGTCCATCACCAGAGATTTGTAGTACTATATAAATTTACTGTATAAAATGGCAGGCCCACATACCATGGCAGAAAAACTTAATCCATTCTGCTTCTGTCATTCATGTACTGTCAAATTCAGCCCCTCTTACTGTGGTTGTACACCTCCTTAGCATTTTCATTCTTACACTCCATGTATACTCAGTGATGAAACTATTTTGTGCTGTGTGGAGCTCAGGGTGGCAAGAGGGACAAACAGCGATATTTTTTAATAGACGTAAAATATATGGAGTTGTGCATATGGCAAGAAGATCAAGAGAGGTGTTCTTCTACACTTCAACACGGTCTTCTTGTTTGCTGTTAACTGCATTTCTTGCATTCAGTCCTGGGTGTTCTCTGATCACAGACACAGAATTTATTTTAAGCCAATAGCCTTCTCTCAAAATTCTGGGAAAGTCTTGGTTTTCGCTTCATCAGAGCATATAATAAGCAGCACTGACTAACTTATTAGTGCATTAGTCCCTCTATTCTTGAAATAAAGAGCATGGTTAAAAAAATAACTTAGTGAAAAAGGCATACCTTTTAGACAACTGCTCAGAAAGCTTCTCCAGAAATTGTCTTACTGTTTCTAGAAGGAAGGAAAAAATATGAAAACTATTTTTCTCTAAAGGATGTTAAGCTTACATGAGAATAATCCAAACAAAAAAATTCCCTTCGATTTTTTTACAAACTACTCCATTGACATTATTTTAAGAGAATTTAGTACTACATTTACTTTGTTATGTGCTGAGATAATGACACCTTCATAATCTAAGGAGTGAGCATCAATTCTGAACCAAAACACCAGATCCTCCTCAGTGAGTACCATTTACAGAGAGCATGAGTATGGCATACAGCAAAATGTAACTGCAATAAAATACTTCACTGGAAGAAGTATGTGTAAACCTAGCTAAAGAAACTAACAACCTTTGACCTCATATGTTATGCATTTGATTTCTCAACATGTCCTTCCATACAAGCCTTTTACCTGGATTTTTGGCCATGGTTCCCTGAAGAGCCCTGTGGGCAAACGTGTCATAGCCAACCAGCTGTGCCAGGCTGTTTCTGCTCGCAAGCAATTCCTCCAATCGACCCAACTGCTGAGCATTTGAGTGAAGGAAAATCTTGTAAGCAGCTTCTCGTACCTAATACAAGAAAAGATAAAAAAAGGTCACATTACTACAGCGCATTTTTTAAAAGAAACAAGTGATGTAACTGAAGATCTGGCATAACAGCTGTATTTCACTGATATTGTTGGGAAAAGGCCTAAAGCCTTTTAACAATAGTAATTACAACTGTCTGACAATTACAGCTCTCTTACCCATTAAAAGTGGAATGAGGAAATGCAATGAGACAACCTAACAGATCAAGACTGCCAAAAAGGGTCCTGTTCTCTACTCCTGTCAACAGTCTCTCATCACCTCCCTCTTTCTGCCAGCATCTGTGTTTTCAGACCACTTTGTGGACTGTCTTAACTCATTAAGACTTTTGAAACTAAACCCAAATTGTTCTCTGCATATCAGTAAAGCTTGCTTATGGAAGGATCTGACAAGAAAAAGAGATGGGGTCAGGGGAGAGGAAAGAGAGAAAGAGAAAAGCCTTATTTCTTTTGTAGTAGAAAACTATTAGTCTGCCCATCTGCCCACAAACTTTCTTCTTTTCTCATATTTTTAATTTGTTTGGGTTTCTTTTCATAACTCTGAAAAAATGTTACCTGGAGACTCAGAAAATTGGATAAAGTGTTCTTATGTTTCACAAACCAATTGCAAATAATTTTATTTTGTACATATGGAATAAGCTCAAGAAATCCAGCAACAACTTATGCTTGCCTGAAATAAGCTTCTCTCTGGGACAATACACAGAACAAGAATGCAGGTCCTGAATTTAGAAAAAATACGAATATAAAAATTTACAAGTCATTTTGTACCTGTTCTGTCCCACCAGGCTTTCATCTTGAAAAAACCAAATTAAGTAAGACAGACAATTGCCCTTCCTTGAACAGAGCAGTGTGTCTTAGCAGCAAAGGCCAGCAGCTGACTGAGCTCTACTAGAAAATGTACAGCCATTTGGTCCACAGATGTGACTGCTTTCCTCTGCTTGATACTGTCCAGACAACACTTGGACTACAACATCCAGATTTGGGTTCCCCTCAACAATAAAGACACTGACATAGGGGAGTGGGTCCAGCACAGGGCCACCAAGCTGTTGGCACCTGACACAGAATGGAGGCTGAGAGAGCTGAGCTTGTCCAGCCTAAAGAAGGATAAGCTCAGGGGAGATCTTTATCTTTTACTCAGCAGTCAGGCGTAGAGAACATACAGACAGACCATTCCTGGAGGTGCAGAGCAAGAGCAGGAGGTGTAATGGACAGAAGCTAGAAGATGAAAAATTCCAATTTAATACCAGGAAGAAATAATAGTAGTGAGGGTGGTCAAATAGGCTATCCAGAGAAGTTACAGAATCACCATCCTTGGAAAGTGATCAAAACTCAATTGTCACTGACAAACTTGATTACTTGATGCTGCTCTGAACAGGATCAGACTCAAACTGACAAGCCCCGAAAATCCTTCCCAACCTAAATTATATGACTTTCAGAGTGTCTTTCCAAAGTGCTGACTCAGACAACTACATTCTTTAATTGATATATTACTCATAGCTTCAGTAGTAATTCTGCAGATCACATTATTTCAGGACAAGAGTTTATGGATGACATGAGTATTATTCATTTATTTACATCCTATCAGTGCCATAATTTAATTAATTTTTAATTTCTTACAGAAATTAAACATTACAGCTTGGATTCTACCACAGTAAAGTTTTCTCTTTTTTTTTTGCGATAAGATTTCAAAGTCACCTTGATTATTTGATTATTTAAGTATGGTTATTTAACTACATAGGATAAGTGAAGACAGAACCCTGGAGTGTTTTAGTATGTTCCTGATCGTAGAATTGTATCCAATAGTCTAGGGAGCCACTGCCACATTTCAATGAGTCTAAATTACTTTTAAATTTGTAACTCTAAATTAATTCTTTTTTTAGAAAAACAACATTAACAATAAATAAAGTAACATCTTTTTCAGGTTAATTCAGGTTGGATGGGACCTCATGAGGTCTCTAATCCAACCTCCTGCACAAAGCACAGACAGCTATGAGCGAAGACCAAGTCATACAAAGCTTTTTCCAGTCTGATCCTGAAACCCATATGGAAGAGACAGCATGATCTCACTATTTCACTTCTTCGTTATCATCAGCAGGAAAAACTTCTCCAATTGGCACTTCTCATCTCAACTTGTCCTTTGGACCCTTGTCCTCCTGTCATGCACCTCTGAAGAGCCTGGCTCTAGTTTCTCCATGACATCCTTACAGGTACTGGCAGGGTGCTGTCAGGGTTCCTGCAAACCACCTCTGCCAGAGGGTGAACAAGCCCAAATGCGTCTGTCCTTCCTCATAGTGCAAGCACTCCAGTTATTGCCCATCTTGGTGGCCTCTGCTGAAGACACTCCTCAAGAGTGGGGCTATAATCTCTTCCCTCAGTCTCTGCCCCTGTTCATGCAGTCCGAGAAGCTGTTGGCCCCTTTGCTGCCAGGATTACTGCTGGCTCATGCTTAGCTTTCTGCTCACCAACACTGTGGGCCTTTGCCACAGATCCAACCCAGCCAGGCCGTCCCAGCCTGTTCTACAACCAGGAATTCTCCCTTCCCAGGTGTATGATTTTGCACTTGTCCTTTTTGACTGACATAAGATTGCCCACTGAACCATTACCTCAGCTTTTAGGGCACTCTGAATGTCAGCCTTGACCTTCAAGTGTATTGACTATTCCTCCCTATTTGCTATCACCTGAAAATCTGGTAGGCAAGCCCTCTGTCACTTCCTCTACATCACTGATAAAGGTGTTAAACAGCAGACCCAGGACAGAGCCCTGCAAGAGTTCTTCCATTACCAGTCTTCCTGTAGGGTTCATTTCACCCACTACTCTCTGAGTCTGACCATGAAATTAGTTTCTTTACCTATCTGGTTGTCCACCAATCCCCACTGTAATCTCCTACCTTGGACTAAAGTCACTGATGAACACTGAGGCAAAAGAAAGTGGTGAGCAACTCAGCCTTATCTGTGTCTGCTGCCACTAAGTCACCCACCTTACTCAGCATTGAGTACATATTTTCCTTGCTCAGGCTTTTAGTGAGAATGCAGCAGTAATTGCTCTTGTTGCTTTTAATGTCCCTTTCAAACCAAAACTGCAGTTGAGCTTTGATCTTCCTGACATTATCCCTACATATACAGGCAATATTTCTACATTCCTCTTCTGGATCTTGTACCTTCTCCCACTCCATGTATGCTATCTTTTGGAGATGAAGCTTTATTAAGAGTTCCTTGCTCGTCAAGCCTGGTTCCTGATACATCTGCTTGGCTTTATAAGGATCAGGATGCACTGAGTATCTTAATACTCTCACATGCATGGAGCATGCTGCCTTTAGAGAATCACCTCTTTTCTTGAGCTCTTTTATCTTTCAGAATTTCATTTCATGGGATCCCACCACTGAATAAACTGAAGTGTGCTTGCCTCAAATCCAGAGTCTGTATTCTGCCACTCTTCTTCCTTCAGCCATTCAGGATCTGCTGCACAGCCATTATTTCATAGCTGCTACAGCCAAGTATGCCACTGATTATTACATTTGACAAAAGCTTTTCCTTGTTAGTAATAACAGCATAATCATAAACCACATGCACTTGCCTCACTAACAAGTAAAATAACTGATATGCACTTCTGGTATAGAGGATGCCAAAGTAAAATCAGGGAATACAAACCAGATCATCAGGAGAATCAGCATGTAGACCAGCAACTTGTAAGTAATTGCCTTCAGCTGTAAAATTATACCGAATGTGCTCTGGCAAAACATGTTTGTCAATCTTGTTGGGAAGGTGAGTTCCTATCAGAAATTCGTTACATAAATCCAGTATTCTGACGTTGAGGTCGACTGCCTTTTTACGCTGCAAGAAAAATAAAGCACGAAATAATATCTTCAGACAAGGACAGTACAAGGAGAACTCAAAGTTTTTAAACCTTAGAGGACTCTTTCAAACATGAAGCAGAAAATACAATACTTAAGAGAAGGCCTACAGCATCAACAAAGTCATAATGCAGGGCTGAAGTTAACAAGATCAGATGCTCATAAAGCATCGAAATTTCAAAGAAAATGCCTATGTTTCTGCAGTAAGAAAATGTACAGTGGAGTTCAAGTAGAATTTATATAAGCTTTGCTAGTTGTAACTGATTGCTGTGTAAAACACTGAATAAAATAAAGAAGCATCTTCAAGAGAGATATCCTAAAGTAGATATAGAATTAAACCTCTCTTTTTCCTGTTGGTATTGTGCTGTTTTCTGGAGACTGTAAAGCATTTATGGTATTTCAACCCTTCTCTTAGAAGTATGTGATTTAGAGTTTTATCACCTTCATTACAGTATTTCACACATTTAATCATGCAAGATTTGCTTCAGTGAACTTGCTCACATCAGTACAGTATGGTCTCTATTGTCTGTGGGTTCATAGCTCAAAAAAACAAAGGCTGAGGGTACAGATACAACATAACTTGTAAAGTCCAAAGAATGACACAATATGATCGCTGTCCTCCCATTTCCACCCTTCTCCTTGAAAATATATCTTTGAGTTTTATTTTAAAAAGCAGAAATTATTTGTAGCAGAAGTAAATTTCAAGTTACAACAGGGAAGGATTTCTAAAGTTTTAAATGAGAATTGAGAAGAAACACTGAGCAGTAAGCCAGAAAAGTGGACTAGGGAGGGGAGGAAGAGGAAAACATGTAAAAATAAGTGAAATTGTAACTGAAAGGAGATGAAGCAGCATAGAACCAATAGTCAAATCAGACATGTACCCCAGACCTGAAGTTTCAGGGTTGTTCTTTGCACAAAGTAAATGTAAAAATATATTGTAGAACTATTTTCTAGGTCACAAAACACCATCACAACCATGATCTTCAGAATAACTCTACTGCATAAATGTGGTAAAAGAGCCTTTGTAGAGATGTTTTTGGAGGGGATGATGCAAATAAACAAGGAATTAACTTTACACAGTGGCATGAACTGTGAACAGACAGAGCATCCATACCACGAAGCATGGTCTAAGCTGCCAGTTTTGGAAAATCCATCACTAACTACTGCAAAAATATGTAAAAGCTCCAAGACAGGTAATCAAACCATGCCCACATATTCAATTTTCAACAGGATTTACAACTTCTGGTTAAGTGAGCACCACAGGAGTGCCGGGACACACATCTGATCCCTTCTAAAACACTCTCCTTGACTGACCTGTCATCAAGGTGCACTGGGCGCTGCTTTTCCCTCCTTGTAAAATATGTTGTTCCGACAGCTGAGTAGCTATTTTAAATACCTGGTGCAGACAACAAACAAAAGAACATAGGATCCCAGGACTTGCTTGTAACTCCTCAGAGCAGAAAGGAATGATGAGGACCAAACTGGGAAGAACAACCAACTATCTAAAAACTACCTTTAGAAGCGATTTAAAATAGACAAAATTAATCACTTCTAAGACGACAAAATTCCACACAGGACAAACTGACCCAGAATCACATGATTTCATGTCCCACATGTTTCATTATCTGGTCTTTAGTAGAGAGACAAATTTCTGTTCATATATTGTAGCCAGAAATTACCTTTTCTTCATCCAAATGAATGCCACTGATCTCAAAATCAAACATAAAAAGTTCTGCCACTCGCCTAAAAATACAGTAAATCCCTGTTAAAACAGCCTCATTTGATAGCAAGCATCATTTCTAAACAGATTTTGCCTTTAGTAATTTATGTTTCAAGTCTTTCGCAGAGAATAACACCACAGTTATATGAATGTTTTTATTATGGACAAAGACTTCCTACGTTTTAGGTCCTTAACAATTCACTCAGTGAGAAACAATTTTTCCTTTGTTCTTAGTTTAGTCATCTGCTTTGAAAATATCCTTCAAAATAATTCCAGTACCTTAATCTACATGTTCAACCAATTTGTGCAAATTAGCATTTTAATTTTCTTTCACTCTTCATTTATTCTAACATCAGAAAAATATCTTTTCAAATCTAACATCCTTGATCCTGGGGAAAGAAGGAAGTAACTTATACATGAAGTTTGTCTAACCATGTCAGTGAATAAATAATTAAAAACTATAACTGCATAAACAGCTAATAAAACCTATTACAGCAATTACAAAATAAGTTTTCAACAAATATACTGCTAATCTGATTTTGAAAAATATATATAAGGTTCCATAAAGTTAAATCAAGTTTTATAGTCTGTTCCCTAATTTTATTCCTAAAAACATTGACATGTACACCACAGTAGAGTACATAATTTTAATCAAAAGAATGTTATTGAAGAAAATCTTAAGTTTTCTCTTTTTTTGTTCTTGCAGATCTCAGTTGTTCAGCATAAATATATCTTGTGCTCTACAGTCACAGAGACATTCTTCAAGATTACACAACTACAAACTTCCTAACTCCTGTGCAGGTAATTTAGTAGTGACTAATAAATTAATAATGGAGATGTGATTTGTTTTCCAAAAGTTGCATTTATTAATTTAACAAAACACAAAATATAAGTACAATAAGAAACAATATATACTATCTAAAAATCTAAATCTGCAAGATTCTCTCTATAATCTGTAAAGAACTACAAGCATTAATAACTACCTGGTTTCTGGATCTAGGGAACTCATTACAGTTTCATCAGCTAGAAGACATCTCAAACTCTGACACAGTTCAACATCTGTATTTAATCTGAAAAGATACAGAGTAAAAGAATCATCCGTTAGCAACAGACTAATATTTCAGTTTCTTCGTATTACTCATTCAAAGGCAGTACTTAGTGAAACAACATTAAAAGCCAAGGACTGTATTTTCAAAACACTTTCTGGTTCACAATCACACTTATAAAGTAGAAAATTTCTGAACAAAGTACGCGCGGACAAATCAGCATGGAAACAGGTCTTGTGCATCTGATAGAAAAATACTTTTGGATGGTATTTAGTGGAAATATGAGCAAGTCTAATACTGACTGCTTATTTTTCTATGAACAAAGATAATCATGGTGAGAGCATAATGGTGGGAGAACAGTTTTCTAATCCTTACTTTGAAAGCACTCCATTAAAGGACAACCTGTGCTGAAGTTTGCCATCAGATAAACGTGCTGCTGACTGCCACTGGAATAGACTAAGAACTTACTATCCCCAGAGCATTCCCACACACCAAGTACTGTCCCCACGCAGATAATACTGTGTCCATCAGATCTGCTGGCATGTTATGCTGCATTACTGTGTGGGGTATGGTGGGGAACGAACCACGTGCACACAATAGTTTATGAGCCTCTCAAGATAATATGTGAATCGTTTCTTCTTTCTACAAATTTCATATATTAAGCGGTATTCAGATATTAAAGTCATATTGTTATACATAGTGTGCTCAATCCAAGCCTTGAGAAATCCACTTTCAAATGTTTTGTACATAAACTTTACAACCACTAGTGAATTGTCACAAGTCCTACAAAAATGTTGCTTTGAGCCTTTGATGGGCTTCAGTAACATGGAGTCATAAACTGAAACTAAAATAGAAAAACATTTCATGAGATACTGTAACAAAACTAAACCCTTAAATATCTGCAACAGAAGACTGACACATTGTTCCCATGTGCAACTATTTTCTGTTGATTGCTATTTTCATAGATGATCATACAGTAATTTTTAAAGATGCATATGGAAATAGAAAAAAAAATAAAAAGAAGAAGAAAACATACTTCTCTACCACAGTACCAATGTTCCTGCAAGCTTCTTCAGCAGCCTCTCTGAATGCAAAGTCAGGGTGGGCAACTTTGACAAAATCAGCCTGACACAGTAGAAGAAAAAAACAGTGAGGCAAAAAGACAAAAAAAAAAAATCCTGGCTTATAAACAAATTGCACTCAAGCAGTTCCATTTATATTAACATTTATTTCTACAGTTCTGTGCAATCATTTTTCAGAATTTGCCTTTTCTTTTGTCTAAGACCTAAAGCTGACTAGAAAACTTTGCTGACAATTATTAAACCACACAGTGCCTGTGTATTTCTAATAAATATCATTAATTCATACACTTCTTAAAACATTTTAAGTATAGTGTGTATCTTCGAGTTCTTACAACACAAAGCTACTCCAATGTATTTAAAAGTTATTAAAAAAGATTTTTAAAACTACAATTTCTAGTTAGGAACAAAGCACGCCACCAAAAGTACATAAAGGGGTTTTCAAACCCTTTTTACTCTTGTATAGACCACCATGTTATGCTTTGACATCATTTTCTAATAGGAAGAAATACTGATTTTTTGGTAAGTCTCCAAATACATCAAATACTTAAGGGGGTTCATAAGGCTGGAAGGATGCTAAAAGGGACTGGGGGGCTAGGGGCTTCCAGGACTGCTGACATGAATACAGGGAAGTTCTGACATTGAAATAATAAAAACTTAAAAGATTAAGAGTGTATTTAAAGTCTAAGAATACACTGAAGACATTAAGCACAATTTTACAGAAAGTACATGCAACAAGCTGACAGTATAAAATATGACTGCAGTTTGATTGAAAAGCCAGCCTTAGAAATGTTACACACATTGAAGGTTTTTACTTCTTAGAATTCCTTTTTAAAATCCTGTATAATACTGACAGAAAGGGGCCTCAATGAAAGATATCAAAATTTCTAACAACAGATAACGATCACCAAATTACTTCCAGACAGTTCTGTAAGCTGTGCATCTCTGAACATTAAAAATCTGAAAACAGTACAAAGGAGGTAATTTTAACTCAGCAAACTGATACAAAACTATGGCCATTGTTTTCTAACATTAGTGTTTTAGTTAAGTATTGATTGATTAAGAAGAATTAGGCATAATCTATATAAAACATAAGAACTCGTGACTTGACAGAGCTTTCAAGTACTTTCGGAAGGAAAAAGTGCCTGGCACAAAAGACGTCTTAAATCAAGAAAACAATAAGAAACAAGACTGGAGAATTGAAAACACAAGTCAAAAAACTCAGTGACCTATTTACTAAGAATTGATTTCATTATGAAGGTTGGTTCTGCTTCCTTTAATCAAAGAATGATGCTTTGATAAAAGATATATTTTGGGCAAACAGCTTCCAGAGAGCAATATGAAATGCTCTATTAAACTTAATATTTTGTGATACAGAATATAAGACCAAGTACTCTAAATCACAAAAAAGTGATAATGTTGAGTTTCATCTGCTGCTTTTACTCTGAAAGTTTTTTATGGACCTTCACCTATAAATGATCATAACTTAAAACATGTGCATTTCCACTCCAACTTTTACTCTGAAATCAAAACCCTCTTTTCCACAATATAAACGATGCTGGAGAGCTTATGTATTAATATTACAACAGAAACACAAGTATGATTTCACTATTGTTTTTCTTGTTGTGGCTTCTATACTATTTTTATATCTGTCTTAAAAATAACTGGACAGTTTGACAGGATTTGTACTGATCTATCATTTGGTAAAAGCCTTTGTAATTAGCTTTCAATCAATTTAATTTTCGCTCTTAACACAAAACTTCATGGAGCTGATCTGCTATCTACTGCAGTGCAGAAAATCATAAAATGAAACAACATGGTATAAGCTCAGTCAGTTTAAAAGAATCTATGCAAATATTTCAAAAAGTAACTTACCAAGTCTGCTACTCTGCACAAGCTATCTGAAAGCTGATCAAAGATCATTACAGTCTCTGGCCCAGGTGGTGTTGAACATGCCTTCTGGA
Organism: Pomatostomus ruficeps; assembly: GCA_013400735.1. NCBI lineage: Eukaryota > Metazoa > Chordata > Aves > Passeriformes > Timaliidae > Pomatostomus > Pomatostomus ruficeps. Next base: position 92,870 of record VYZT01052795.1, read on the forward strand.
CGAGCTGTTCCGATTCCTGCAATGCTTTGTCCTGCGCTTCTTGAAATCCTTCTGGACAGCTCAGTTCTGGAACACCAAACAGACCCTGCAGTGCAGAACACAATGAAAACACATCATTGTTACCCTCCTCGATTTCTGCACCTTTGTTTCAAGACTGAATTACCACTACAGAATTTTACCAAAATGACCCTAGCTAGCATATTGAAACACTTCACTGGCCAGCGCACTAGATATCAAGTGATTGCAGGCAATAGGACAGTTGTCTCAGGCTCACTAAATGAGTCTCAAATACCGGAAGCAGACCTCAAAGGAATAATCAAGAACAACTGAAAATGTTTACGAAATGAACAGTTTTATTCCTGAAGTTCCTATCAAGCCTGGCCCTGTCCCACAGGGCAGGGTAAACACACTTACTTGTGGAGCGTAGATGCAGATGGCACTTGTGTTCTGCATTTGTGGAAGAGAGTTAGAGAGGTTCTACCACTGATCAAATAAAATTACTAACACTAGCAGATAGAAAAGTTCCTCAGTGCAGACCTACAACAGTAAAAAGATTTGAAAGAATTACAGAATCCCCTCAGCTGGAAGTGATGCCTAATGATTTTTCGGTTTTACGTATTCTTCACATATTTGTAACTTTGTAGACTGTTAATACAGTTATAACTTCTAGAACTTTTCCAGCTCCCTTTCTCACAGTTATCAAACTCTCATTGACGCATTCTTGAAATTCTGTTTTGTCTTGCCTGTTAGTTTAGCAAGGACACTTTATTTTGCACCATGTATCCTAGACATAATAAAATGTAGGGTTAGAAGACCAGGCGGGGAGCTCCAATGGTGTTGAACCCAGGGGGAAAATTACCTAACCAACTGATCTTCTAATGGAACAATGTTTGATAGGTATACTAAACAACTAACCTTATAAAAATTGTAGAACTATGGTATCACATGTACATATCACCCTGTTGTGCATCTTGAAGGCCTTCAATTACAGCTTTGCTTTTATATTATCATTTTAACACTATGTGAAAAAGTTTTGTGTTTTAGTCCAGGTGACAGAAGGGACCCACAAGGATCACTGAAGTCCAGGTCCTGGCCCTGCACAGCACCCTCCCCAAGAGTCACACCATGCGTCTGAGAGCATTGTCCAAACATTTCTTGAACTCTGTCAGGCTGGTACTCTGACCACTTCCCTGGGGAGCCTGTTCCAGTGCCCAAACACCCTCTGGGTGAAAAACCTCATCCTAATAATTCCTCAATTTCATTTAAATGAAAACAGCATCTCTTCAAGCAATACACTCCCTTTGCAACTGTCCAACTACAACATGACATCTCCTTACCTCGTAACTACAGCATCAAACTGTGAAAGGTACATGATTTCATACAACATCTATCCCTTCCCAAATTCAACCTCAGTATCTAAAAATCACTATCTGGATTTTCAAATCTGCAGTCCAGTCAGTTTGTAATGCACTTTCTGCAAACTCTTTGTATTATAGCAGTCAGTTGTAGGTTTGCATATAGCTTGCAAGTATTTATCCAAATAAAATGGAAAGCTACAAATTGACAGCTTGTCTGTACAAGTATATACTCTGAAGCAAAAGCAATCCTTCAAGAAAGTATCTAGGACATTCTGAGTTGCTTTCTCCTGTTTTCTCTCAGTCACTGTTGCTAAAAGCACCTTCTTTTTTTACTAAAGAAAGAAAACCTTTCCTCACACTTCCCATGTTTTATTTTATTATTTGGGAACAGGAACTGGACTGAAGTGAACACTGAAAAAGGTATTTTTGTATCTATAAACACGTGCACACAAACATAAATATATTTGTATCACAGCACCCTTGAATGCTGCTTGCTGGGTAAAAGACTCAAGACTGCCCCTTCCCTCAGATTCTCAGCCAGAGGATGCAGAGACCTGTAATATCCCTGAGACCTCCAGGTCTTCCTGCTGCCCTACACCATCATCCACCCTCCCAAGAGAGCTCTTCCTGCACATGTAGTGCTCTGTGACCAGGAGGTATCTTCTCTTAGAGATAAATTAGCTGTGGAACTCCTCTTACATATGATACCAGGTTTAACATTAAAATTTAAAAGTTATAAAAAACCCTGAAGCCTGGTGCAGTTCTCTCTGTTTTTTAATGGCATTGGCTGCATGGCTGACACATTATTCTCTTCACTTGGCCTCAGCATTTACATCCTACCTGTCACAGCCTCCTTGTGAGCCTGAAATACACACCTCTATTCCAAAAGAACTGTGGGCCAAGAAAACCCTCTGGAACACATTCCCTGGACAGCCAAACGGACAATATTTAACCGGATCATTTCCTGAAGCAAGACTTACACCAGTGTGCTTTGCAGAGGCATGAGAACCGGGAAAAAAGGTTTCCCAAACAAGTGCCAGATTATAAACAGAGGTCAGATTTGTCCTCTCTGAATCCCAAAGTTCAACAGCTCCACCAGGCTGGGCACCATGACAGGAACAGCTGAGTCAGCAGGCAAACACCTGGATCTTACAGCTGCACCTATTCTGTAGGCACTGTGCCATCTTATGCTCTCCGGGAACCTGTTGATTCCCTGGACACGCATTAACAAACGTCCCTAACTCACCCTAAAAGGTATGCTTCAGAAAACCCCAGTGTCACCAAATCAGAAAATAAATCCCTTTTTCTGCCACAGGCAAAACGTCAATAATAATGTCCAGATAAGAGGATGTGGGCAGTGTGGCTGCTTCTGAAGCTCTGCCGGAGTGCGGGGGCATTGACACAGGAACGATGGCACAGCCAGGGCAGGGCTGGCAGGGGAAAGGGTAATGGAAGGGGTAATCTCACTTTACGGACATATAGGCACCACTGAGATTCAAAGTGTTTCCACGCACATGGCCATCACTGCCAAACGCTCCTGTGTCCAAAAGTCACAACGTCTGGATCTGCTAGAAACAATATAAATTTTTAAAACCAAAATCCCTTAAAAAGGTTCAGGCAAGCAGAGCAAAGCACGAGGCTGACAGCAGCCAGGGCCGCCTCCCACCGCAGCAAGCCCGGCCCTCTCCTCCCCTCCCGCCGCTCACCGTGTCCCTGCCCGCCGCGCCGCCGCGCAGCTGCGGCTGCTGCTGCTGCTTCGCATCGAAGGCGGTGCCCACGGGGCACCAGCTGGTGCTGACGGCCCGGCCGCCCGGCCCCGCCGCCCGGCCNCCAGCATGGCAGAGCAGAGCGGAGCAGAGCGCAGCGCCGAGCGCAGCGGGCCCGGCACCGCCGCGGCCTCCGAACGCCCCGCTGGGCCACGACCTCCGCGCGTCCGGGCCGAGGGGAGGAGCGGCAGCAGGAGGCGGAGAGAGGCGGAGCTCCCGGCTTCCACCGCACCTCAGCCCGCCAGCTCCCCGTTCCAGCTCCGCCCCGGGCTCTCAGCGCTCGCCCGGTGTGACGCGCTGCCCGCCTCAGCAGCGCCCGATCCAGCCGCGCCGGGGCCTCTGCCGACTGATACCTGTCCTACGCGTTCCCAGTTAAACCTAAGGCCATTTTCAGACGCTTTTTTGGTCTAGATGTTTCTGTGATACAAAGTTGCGGCGTGTGGCTTACGGGAAAAAAACATCGTCTTGCTGAAAAATTCACATAGCCCTTTTCTTCGCCCTTGTATCTCCCTCGCTGTCATTTGAGAAGTGCAGCTGCTCCTCCTCAATAAACCCACCGCGCCCTTTTAGTCTGGGCTCTGTGTGATCCACGTTCGGGTTTCAACTACTGTGGGAACATGCTCACATTCCTCTGTCCCCCTGGCATCATGGGGTGCTGATGGGAAGCCAGGCCTTACGCTCCCACCATCTCCATTGGCATCTCTGCCTTATTTTCTTCTAGGAGAAGTGAGTGAGAATTCCCGGCATCTTCTTCTTTTTTTTTTTTTTTTTTTTTTTTTTTTTTTTTTTTTTTTTTTTTTATAGATAAAAAGGGGGGGGGGGGGGGAAAAAAAAAAAAAAAATTAAAAAAAAAAAAAAA